>JAEIGH010000150.1:0-184579 GCA_018903575.1 Drosophila saltans | reverse complement strand
GCAAATGAGTTCTGTGGTACGATGATGGATTGCAGAAGTGCAGTCTTTGGCGAAAACATGATGGACCATATTTTTCAGGTATGGAAACTCTTACCGGTTAGGGAGGTGAGCACGTTGGCCAGGAGGAGGTTTTCCACGCTTATGGAGAAGGAGACCATTGAAGACCTCCCACGATGTGCAGAAAACCAAAGACCACAACAAAGAATTGGTTGTGTCATCCTGCCATCGTGGGAATAATAGTACTGTAGAAACAAATCATGCATCCGAACCATACTCGGGGCACAATCTATTTGAAGTGCCCGTCCTTGTCGATGAATGATGTATAATATATTGTCGGAAATGAGTAAATTAAACTCAACATTGTTAAAGAAGCAGCGGAACGGCCGGTTCCTCTGCATAATATGTATGATATGTGAGGTTGCCTCGAAGACCGGAACCCATGTATTACAATGTTTGAAAGATTATTTTAATAACCAACTATCCTACTCTTGCGCAAGATGTGGCAGAAAGTGCCGCACGGAAAATTTGCTAAAAACAGCACATCGCTGACTGCAATACGAAGTCGGATAAACACATTAATGCCTTGAATACATGGCGTAATGAAACGTTTACAAATGATGCGCAATACATATTTGGTATCAAAAGGAAACCTCATATTTCAATTATATAATATATTACAATATAATATTTCAATAACCAATTATAAATAAATTAATTTTAATTAAGCCAGACAAGAAAGTTGTATCATTCGTTTGTGTTTACTCGTAACGTACAGTCGAAAATCAAGTGAAGCAAAAATTCCTTTAAACAAGATGTTACGAAACGCGATAGAGAGAGAAATAGAGAGGGGAATTGTAATAGTAATAAAAAAGAATATCTAAAAAAAATTTTAATATAAATAAATAAGAAAAGTTAATAAGATATTACCCTAATGGAGGCAAATAACTTAATGGGATATGTGTCGACTCTCACCCAGTATTTATACAAAATGGAGTCAAGGCCAACTCGATGTCCGTCAAAATAGCAACGGTATGTTAGTGTGAAGTTAGCAACGGTCGCTGTTAACCTTAAATTTCACCTTCGATTGTTACATATTTGAACTGCGCATCTTTGTTAATTTATTTGGTCCATGTGATCGATTCACCGGAAAAAAATTTTCTAACCTCGTGGACCCCAAGAAAGAAGGAAAAAAAATCCGGAAATTTGTTTTCCGTCATACTTTTCCAGGATGCGTCGAAACCGTGTCCTGGATCAGTAGTTTTTGATGTATCTTGGCAGCAGTTTTCAAAAGTCGTGTTTCGAGAAAAACGCGTTTGAATGTTGTTTCCCTTTACTCCATATTCTGTCTGCGTTCTCGTGCTCGAGTTTCCAAATTATTTCGGCGATCATTAGCCAAACGTTGCGAATTCATTTCTCGAATTGAAACAGGATCGACTTGATAGCGTTGCTGACGACGATTTACCGATTCTCGGCGACGTTGTTCAGCAGATTTTTTTCTTAAGCGTGGCATTTCAAATTTTTGTGAGTTTTGATGTCCGGCGGAATTTAAATTGAAATGAAATGGCTGTAAAAGATATTATGTTATTCTGAAAACAAGATATGATATTAGCCTTGAACAAGACCAGTATTTGAACAATGAAATACAGAAGTCTTGAAACACTAGTCTTTAAAAAAACTAGCAATTAATTGAGAATGATGTCGGGAATTTTTCGTATTCTCATTTTAATACATTAAAATTATAATTGTTTATAAAGATGACTGGAAGTCAAAATACTGCCTCATCGCCTCCACCGTTAGTGGTCACCTCAAGGCCTCCACCGTTAGTGGTCACCTCAAGGCCTTCACCGTTAGTGGCCACCACGCCACAGCAAAGGGTCACCTCATCGCCTTCACCGTTAGTGGTCACCACGCCACATTCTCTAACCGGTGCAGAGCCATCTCCATTAATCGCAATAAGACCACGACCAAATAAAATTCCATCATCTGCCCAGACGCATAATTTCTATAGGGCAAATACTCAGCCACTATTTAATGTAACTCCACCAACAGCCCTGCCACAAAATTTGTATGGTGCAAATAATAACCCACTAAATTTCAACGCACCGACTGCCCAGCCACAAACTTCCCACCCACCATCTCCTCCTCACCCACCAATCCCCCAGCGGACACACTGCGTTCTTTGGAAGTACCGTCGTATCCGTCTCGTCCAATTGTCCTCCGTCCGATCGTGCGTAGTGGTATTGAAATCCTAGACAATATCTAGCTCCGCCCGCCGAACAGTACTCCGTCTCAGTCCGTGATTCGCCCTACGATGCAAAATTTATCATCTCCACATTCCCGCGATCTGTTTTGTCCGAGCCAAGAAGAAGAAGAGTCCGTTTAAAAAATTACAATTGGGGCGAGATCGAGGAAAATTGTAATTCTGTTAACATACGTCGGTACTTTTTAAAAGACGCAAGTAAAAAGTCTCCGGCATGCTTAATTTGTGGGGCAGTAGTGCTACGAAAGGAAAATTTGAGCCATCTTTTTGTGTGCATTGCAAATCAGTTGTGTGGAGTTTGCACCCATAACTGCAGTCACTGCTACCACAAGTATGGAAGCAAAGCCCATTTAGAAAGCCATTTGCGTTTCTGTCGAGGCGCAAATGAGTTCTGTGGTACGATGATGGATTGCAGAAGTGCAGTCTTTGGCGAAAACATGATGGACCATATTTTTCAGGTATGGAAACTCTTACCGGTTAGGGAGGTGAGCACGTTGGCCAGGAGGAGGTTTTCCACGCTTATGGAGAAGGAGACCATTGAAGACCTCCCACGATGTGCAGAAAACCAAAGACCACAACAAAGAATTGGTTGTGTCATCCTGCCATCGTGGGAATAATAGTACTGTAGAAACAAATCATGCATCCGAACCATACTCGGGGCACAATCTATTTGAAGTGCCCGTCCTTGTCGATGAATGATGTATAATATATTGTCGGAAATGAGTAAATTAAACTCAACATTGTTAAAGAAGCAGCGGAACGGCCGGTTCCTCTGCATAATATGTATGATATGTGAGGTTGCCTCGAAGACCGGAACCCATGTATTACAATGTTTGAAAGATTATTTTAATAACCAACTATCCTACTCTTGCGCAAGATGTGGCAGAAAGTGCCGCACGGAAAATTTGCTAAAACAGCACATCGCTGACTGCAATACGAAGTCGGATAAACACATTAATGCCTTGAATACATGGCGTAATGAAACGTTTACAAATGATGCGCAATACATATTTGGTATCAAAAGGAAACCTCATATTTCAATTATATAATATATTACAATATAATATTTCAATAACCAATTATAAATAAATTAATTTTAATTAAGCCAGACAAGAAAGTTGTATCATTCGTTTGTGTTTACTCGTAACGTACAGTCGAAAATCAAGTGAAGCAAAAATTCCTTTAAACAAGATGTTACGAAACGCGATAGAGAGAGAAATAGAGAGGGGAATTGTAATAGTAATAAAAAAGAATATCTAAAAAAAATTTAATATAAATAAATAAGAAAAGTTAATAAGATATTACCCTAATGGAGGCAAATAACTTAATGGGATATGTGTCGACTCTCACCCAGTATTTATACAAAATGGAGTCAAGGCCAACTCGATGTCCGTCAAAATAGCAACGGTATGTTAGTGTGAAGTTAGCAACGGTCGCTGTTAACCTTAAATTTCACCTTCGATTGTTACATATTTGAACTGCGCATCTTTGTTAATTTATTTGGTCCATGTGATCGATTCACCGGAAAAAAATTTCCTAACCCCGTGGAGCCCAAGAAAGAAGGAAAAAAAATCCGGAAATTTGTTTTCTTTTTGATTTGTTTCCTATTTTTTTTTTTGGTTCTTTAACCTTTTTTTGGTAATTATTTACTTAGACTCCTCGCGCTCAATACAGCCTTAACAATAATGAATCTGGTATCAAACGAAAGGAAAAAAATCACAGAGCAACACCTCGGGTGCGCCTTGATGATTTATTGCTTAGCTTTTGCACAATTAACAAAACAAAAATGACTTTTTAATCGAAAAAAATTCGATAAAAAGCTACATGTGGCCATTTCTAGCTAAAATAAGTGCTACTAAACTCATAAATAGTGTTGGGAGATTTGTAAACATAGCGCTGCCAGAAAACAGCACATTCGAATTATTTTTTCATCGTCAATAACTTAAAAAGAAATTCAAGATATTAAGCATCAAAATAATCAATTTTTTACGCACTGTTCCTTGTGGAACATCGATGTCTGCAGAGAATTAAAAAGAAATAGTTTTGGGCAGAATTTTGTGGGCAAATAAAAAAATTCGGCGGCCGAATTTTTTTATTTGCCCACAAAATTCTGCCCAAAACTATTTCTTTTTAATTCTCTGCAGTCACCGGTGTGCTACAAAGTGCAGGGAGACTTTTGAGTAATATTAATAAATAAATGTTTAACAAACTTGAAAACTCTCTGGCAACGCTATTTTTATGGCGCGTTCTGATAAGTCGTCGGTCACCAACACTAAAGTTCAAATCTGGCTTTTTTGCACATTTTTGAATTTTCCAGCACTAGAAATCCGAGGAGTCTAAGTAAATATTTACCGAATAATTGTTAACTACCCAAATAACAAAGTCTAAAATTAAATGAAACTGTTGAAAAACTTTCAAAACCCGAATCCAACGTTAACTTATATACTTATATATTTTATTGATTTTAACATTAGAATTGTTTTTAATTTTTTCAAATTTCCCCCAAAAAACTCGACGAATACTTGTGCTAAATATTCTTTTCCAAAAATACTTATTTATCAAACGCGGAAACTTAAAAAAAGTTAACGATTAACCGGAAGAGATCTGTTTGTCAAGTTAACATATAAAATTCTTAAAACCAGTGAAATCCTCCAAAGACAATCCGGAAGAGATCTTTAAAAATTCCTAAGATTAAGTAAAACATTGACTAGTTTTAAAATGTTTCTTGACTGTTAAACAACTTTGGAAATACCATAGACTAGATCTATGTATATCAAACTAATAGAATAAGATGGCACTTAGTTCAAATTTTTTATTACAGTTGCTAGGAAATTTATTTATTATATACAATAGTATATATCGAAAAGCAGTCCTCGGTAGATGAGTTGTCTAAGTGGCCCAGTCATTTAGTCAACTGAACAACGAGGATCCGGGTTCGAACCCCAGGCTAGTGTATGGATGTAGTTTTTCGTCTAAGCCGAAGGCCTTAGTTGCCAGTGCTTGTAATATATAGTTAGGTTGATAGTTTATAACTATATCCTACACTTTAATAATAATATAATTGAAATATGAGGTTTCCTTTTGATACCAAATATGTATTGCGCATCATTTGTAGATTCATCACTTGCAACTCGTTTCAGACTTGTAACATTGCAGAACACATTCCAATATGAGGAAATCTTGTTTCCTTGTATACCAAGGAATTCATGCTCCGCCAAACCATTAAAAGTTTCATTACGCCATGTAGTCAAGGCATTAATGTGTTTATCCGCCTTCGTATTGCAGTCAGTGATGTGCTGTTTTAGCAAATTTTCCGTGTACGATAGTTTAACCAACTATCCTAAAATAATCTTTAAAACATTGTAATACATGGGTTCCGGTCTTCGAGGCAACCTCACATCTCATACATATTATGCAGAGGAACCGGCCGTTCCGCTGCTTCTTTAACAATGCTGAGTTTAATTTACTCATTTCCGACAATGTATTATACATTGAAGAGAAGCCTTGCAACGCGCATGATAGATTCTTATCGACAAGGACGGGCACTTCAAATACACTCAGCGAAATTCAATTAAAGGCACACCATTTTTTCAGCTTATTTTGATAACATATATGTACATACTACACACTCTCTCTTTCTTAGAATAATGATATATACTTATATTATATACTTATGTATTTAGCGTAAGAACTCTTCTGACTTGAATAATAAAATCAGTTCGAATATGGACACTAAACAAGACAAATGCTTTTTATAATAATCGTTACCCTACATGGCGACCGTGACAAAGGAGCATTAACCAACAGAGAAGAATAATTTTCAAAAATAAGAGAGGAGGCTAAATAATTGTAATAAAAAAAAAAACCCCAATCGAAAAATGTCAACCAACAACAACAACAGGAAAAAGAA
Source organism: Drosophila saltans (assembly GCA_018903575.1). NCBI lineage: Eukaryota > Metazoa > Arthropoda > Insecta > Diptera > Drosophilidae > Drosophila > Drosophila saltans. The sequence continues at coordinate 178,409 of JAEIGH010000150.1, read as the reverse complement.
ATATCTGAGTAAGTAGAGTGATGATGTTGAAAAACAGGGGTGGACTTAGAGAAAAACTAAAAAAGAGAAAAAGAGAAATTATTTAATTACTGTACGCTGCCAACCCCCCACTGAGTTGGGCAGCTACAGTAAAATTGCAGACTGAGCTCGACCACATTGAGTCCAACAGCCTATGTGGGAACAAGCCAAGTCTCACTAGAAGAATCCGATAGCGCTACAAAGAGCGCCCAACAAAATAATAAACCATCATAAAATAAATTGTTTGCAAAAATATATATGTAAAAAATGTCAAACAGAGCGACAATTGCGTCGCCCTGCATAGAGTATGGCCCATAAAGCCATACGCCTAATAGACAGGAGATCACTGCGTTGATCGATCAGGAAATAGAATTTTTATTAAAACAAAAAAAAAAAAAAAAAAAAGAGAGATGTCATTGGACACCCAGATGAAACGAAGTTTCTTTCGATTAAGGGGGTGGCAACTGCTTTTTTCATGCAATTTTGAAAAAAAAAAAATATTTTAATTAATACTTAAACCTTTTTTTTTCATATATTTTTGAAAAAAATATACATATGTATGTACATATTTCGAAATACTCCACCCAACAGGAAACCATTTAAGAAAAAGTAGCTCAAATGCTACCAAAATGCCACGTTGATCCGAATTGCATAAACCAAACCTTATTTGAATTGTAAGAATTCAGCCCATACAATAAACTATAAAAAATTCAAATTTAAAAAAAAAGTCACTTTTTCGATCCATTTTGAGAGACTATTTAGTTAAAAAAAAAAAAAACAACAAAGCGATCACAATTATTTTAGTGCAGATAGGTTTTTTCATAATAAAGATATTTTGAAAATTTGAGCAAAATCGGTTAAGTTTTTGACATATCTTGGCAGCAGTTTTAAGGAACAGAGTCTAGTAAAATGCGTTTGATTGTTGTTGCCCGCAACCAGGCTCTATGTACACCTACTCAGGTTTGCGGCTATTATTTCTACAAGTATCCGGGCAGAGAAAAAGGGTCGGGATCGCGAATCCGAGCAGAGGTCATACATATACATATGGGCGAGTTTGTAGGCAGCGAGACGCACAAGTAAATGCAGGTTGCACTTTTAACTGACGGACACACATTTTTGAGCTCGCGATCGCGACCTTTTTTCTTCTTACCCCTGCCTCGTACATTTATGACCCTTTCTCAATCACAGAATCTTTGCTTGTGCGTCTCGTATTTACTTTGCCCTTCAGCATTTGCTTGTGCTTCCCTCTGCCCATAAACTCAAGCTCTGCTCCTCTTTCCCCTCCAGCGTTTGCTTGTGCGTCCCTCTACCCATAAACTCGAGCTCGCTTCCTCTTTCCCCTCTAGCATTTGCTTGTGCGTCCCTCTGCCCACAAACTCTGCTTGTGCGTCCGTCTTTGTCTACATATGTACTCGTACACTGTTCAATGCGAAAGAAAAAGACAAAACAGTTGGTAACGGTAAAAGTGTCGTTACACTTTTTAGTCTTAATTTTTTCGGTTTAGCCCCTACCGCGCGATAAGAAACTTCGTTTCAAAATTAAAAAAAAAAGAAGGAAATTTAAAAAAAAATTAAACAATGAAAATAAATTTACATATAATAATCTTCATTAAGTAAATAAGTTTAATTAAACAATGAAAACAAATTTAAATATAATAATTTTCACTAAATAAAAGCAAAAATAACTTTATATACGAAAAACCTAAATTGTGTTCAAGACCAAAATTTCATATTTTATGAAAACTTTAATTACATAATAAATTTCTCAAACTTTAATTACATATTAATAAATTTTGAAAATAATTTTTGCATCCGAAATACTTTCACCGAGTTCAAGAATGAATGATTTCTCTCTGTATGAAAATCGTAATTAAATTCAAAAATGGGAGGCAAATCTTCTAAAATTAAGGATAGTACAGCCAATGTGCAGAACGTAATAGAATTTGTAGATCCCACTACCCACCTAGAGTCCCAGCTACTTATCCTTTCACTTTTGCTAGTAGTCTCAGTATTAAACTTACTTCTGAAAATTTATCTAATGTATAAAAGAACATTGAGAAAAAGGTACATGAGCCGTGCCAACGAATTAGACAGAATCCATACCTTCTCGGTATCTTAATATTATTATTCATAACAACAAAAATGAATTGGTGGCTAATGACCAAAAAGGAAAGATAATTGCAAATCATAATTAGAGAAAGGGAAGTGATTCTTCAAAATCACCCTAGTTTTATTGTTATATTCTTAGAGAACATGAAGGCTATATACGAATTCGAATACCTTTACATGGACAGGTATAACTTGTATTTCAGCCCACTTATACATTGCGAATCTTGTGTAAACAAAGTAAAAGCAATGTCTATGTTAAAATATGTTAAAATTCGAGTTTTCGAAGAAGATGGTTTCACAGTATATAAAGTCGAACTTTTTAAATAACGTAGCCCATGGAATGGCCAAAAATTGTTCAGATCGTGAAAGAACATAGGATAGAATTCGATAAGTCGTTTAAATGCCTCAATAAGAGCAGACAAATAAAAAACAAAATAAAGGTGAAACATATTCGAATTCTAATACATGAATTCAACACAATCAACAAACTATTTGCGGAAGTATTCAGTCGACTTAATAATTTGCACTTGCTACAAGCAAGGGAATATCTTGACCGACTAAGAACTCAACTTCGAACAATATCGGATATGCATAATCTTCATATTATCGTTCCAAACGCATTAATTGCGGATGCTAAATTTGAGGAGTCAATGCAAGCTACAAATAGTCCAGAGGAATCTGAACAAATGAGCGAAGAATCTGACATCGAAAATAAATTAAAAACGCAAGAAATTGAAATGCCGTCAGTAGCAACACCTTCGCTGTAAGCACTCTCAGACAATCCGACAACGGCAAGTGAACAATCTGTGCCTGAGTTTTTAAAACTCGCATCAACCCTAATACCAGAGTTTGATGGAAATACTGAAAACCTTCAAAGTTTCCTAGATGGTTTCGACTTGGTTGACACCATGAAAGGTACTCACAAAGCAATTGCAGTAAGAATAATAAAAACAAAATTAAAAGGCCACGCTAGAAAATTAATTACAAATGAGCAAACAATAGTTGCCATTAGTAAAAAACTAACTGAAAATGTTATAGGAGAATCTGTAGAGGTAATCTCTGCAAAATTATTAAATCTCCAACAAAAAAATAAGACCGCCAGCCAATACACCCAAGAGGTGGAAACATTGTCAAAAACTCTTAAAGAAGCTTACATCGATGATGGCATGTCTACAGAACTAGCAAAAAAATACAGCACAACACTTGCTGCAAAGGCCATGACTCAAAATTGCACCTTAACTGAAGTAAAACATGCTATGCGGTCAGGCACATTCAAAAACATGAATGAAGCCATTTCGAAATTCGTGAACATTTCTACGGACGCCACTGAAGAGGCAAACTCCGTTCGATACTTTCGTCAAAGACAGACCCAAAACCAAAACCATCAGTTTCAAAACCAACGAGGAAACCGAGGTAACCTCCGTGGAAGAGGCTTTTACCAATACAACGGGTTCCGAAATACGAGAAATAACAGTTCCTATTATAGAGGACAAGGCCAAACTAGAGGAAACTCTAGAGGCCGTGGCAATTCAAATAGAAGCCACAACAATAACTATTCAAATGTACGGGTTGCGCAAAGTGATCCGGAAAACCAGTAACTCCCTTAAGACATTCAAAAGTACACAATATTAACCTTTATTTGTGAAATAAAAAAATGAAAATTCAGGTAAGGAATTAACCTTACTAATATGTTGCAGACATTTCACTATTAAAATGTTAATACTAACATAACAACAAAAATTTCAGGAATAGGGGAAGGATTAGTTTTTTCAATAGGTTTGTCATTTGTAGAATTAACTACAGGAAAATATATAATCCCTCACAACTTTCATTTAATAGAACACAACCTAAAGTTACATCCGGAAAAATGTAGTTTCTTCATGCACGAAGTGACGTTTTCGGGTCACAAGTGTACTGATCAAGGTATTTTGCCTGATGACAACAAATATGATGTCATAGAGAAATACCCAGTCCTACAGATGCAGATAGCGTTAGAAGATTTGTTGCATTTTGCAATTATTACAGACAATTTATTAAAAACTTCACAGAACATGCACATCACATAACAAGATTATGTAAGAAGTCTGTAAAATTTGAATGGACTAATGATTGCCAGAACGCATTCGAATATTTTAAAAAGGCTCTAGTAAAACTAACTTTATTAAAATACCCAGATTTTAGTAAACAGTTTTGTATAATAACAGACGCAAGTAAACATGCCTGTAGAGCTGTACTAACACAAAAATATGGAGATAAACAACTTCCAGTTGCATACGCTTCACGCTCATTCACTAAAGGTGAAAGCAACAAATCAACAACAGAACAAGAGTTAGCAGCAATCCACTGGGCCATAACACACTTTCGACCACACATATATGGTCAACATTCCACTATTAAAACAGATCACAGACCACTTACTTATTTATTTTCAATGACAAATCCCAGTTCGAAATGAACAAGAATGAGACTAGATCTTGAAGAATACGACTTCACGGTAGAATACCTTAAGGGAAAAGACAATTTTGTGGCAGATGCCCTATCCCGGATATTAGTATCCGAGTTAAAAGAAATGTACAACAAAGTCCTGAAAGTCACTACCAGGCAACAAAGTAGACAACAAGACTGCGCAGTTAATAACGAAGAACTTTTGCCAAGGCAAAGTATTCAAAATGCTTCTAAGCCCAACGTACATGAAATCATTTGTAATGATGAAGTGCGAAAAAAAGTGACCTTGCGTATAACGGATTCAAAATGTTTATTTAAGCATGGAAATAAAGTTATAGCAAGAATTGATGTTAGTGATTTGTATACCAATGGGATCTTCGACTTAGGTCAGTTTTTCCAAAGGCTTCAAATGCAAGCCGGTATACACAAAATCAACAAACTCAAATTGGCACCGAGCGAAAAGATCTTTGAACTTGTTTCAATAGATTCATTTAAAAATATGGGCAACAAATATTTAAAATCTTTGAGAGTAGCGCTACTCAGGCTGGTGACCGTAATAAATAATAAAAATGATCAAGAAGCAATACTGTCTACATTCCAAGACGATCCAATACAAGAAGGTCATACAGGCATTACAAGAACGCTAGCGAAAATCAAACGACATTACTACTGGAAAAATATGACTGGATTTGTTAAAGAGTACATACGTAAATGTCACAAATGTCAAACATCAAAAACTACAATTCATGTAAAAACTCCCATGATTGTAACTGACACTCCAACAAACGCTTTCGACACAGTAATTGTTGACACAATAGGACCACTTCCAAAATCAGACCAAGGCAATGAGTATATCGTCACACTCATATGTGATTTGACTAAATATCTAGTAGCCATTCCTATTTCAACTAAAAGTGCAAACAATGTCGCTAAAGCAATATTTGAAAATTTCATACTTAAGTACGGTCCAATGAAGACGTTCATTACGGACATGGGTACTGAGTATAAGAACCAACTTTTGACAGAGATATGCAAGTATATGAAAATAGAAAATCTAACGTCTACAGCATATCATCACCAAACATTAGGAACAATTGAACGAAGTCTCAGAACTTTCAATGAATATGTTCGTTCCTATATTTCCACTGACAAATCACATTGGGATGTCTGGACTCAATAATTTACATATTGTTTCAATACCACCCCAACAATTACTCACGGATATTGTCCATTTGAATTAGTTTTTAGAAGATTACCAAATCAGTTCATAAATTTTAATAAATTAACTAACATAGATCCAATATACAATATAGATGATTACGCTAAGGAAATAAAATTTAGACTAGAAATTGCCTACAAAAGAGCAAGAATAATGTTAGAAAACCATAAGAGAAAAAATAAGAAATATTATGATAGGTCAATAACAGAAATAAATATAGAAGTAGGAGACAAAGTTTTGCTAAAAAATGAAGTAGGACATAAGCTAGACCCTAACTATTTAGGTCCATTTGTTGTAGAAACTTTTGAAAGTAATAACAATATAGTAGTAAAGGATAGTAAAATTAAAAAACAAACAGTGCATAGAAATAGATTAAAAAGGTACAATGATTTAAAAAAAAATAATAATAATAAAATAATTAAAGTTTTCATGAAAAATTTATAAATAAAAAAAAAAATTTAATAAAACAAAATAATTTTTATAATAAACGATTAAATATTTTTGTGAAAATTATTCTGTTCAAAACCTTATTGATAAGCAAAATAAAAAATATAAAAGGAAAATTACAAAGTTAAAAAAAACAAAAAAAAAAAAAATTAATTACAAAAAAAAAATCTTTTCCCATTATTAAAATATATATTAATAAAAATAACTATGTGTAATTACGTTATTTCTTAAAAAAAGGGAGGTGTAGTATATGCACTCTAATAGGAATAATAACCGACACGATATAGAGTATTCTCTTATTGCAAACGGTCATATAGCCGATACATGTTAGTGTATGCTATATAACATAACATAAGCAAGCTCGTAATATGATCAGCCACTTACGTAGACTGACCGTGCAGACGAATTGCAACGTCTGCATAATCGAGCGTGAGAATGTTTATTGTATAACATACATATATGTACATACTACACACTCTCTCTCTTTCTTAGAACAATGATATATACTTATATTATATACCTATGTATTTAGCCTAATGTTAAATCCCCACAACTAAGATTATTTTAAGCTTTTATTTTAATTTAGATTTAAGCATTTATTATAGTGTTTAGATTAAAGAGAATTATACACGGAGAATATATTTTAAAGTCTTGTCAGGGACCGGATTTTTCGTTAGCTTTATTTTTCGTGCCGAGGCTGCCGTCGCGTTCCGCTATCTGTTTCACACTCTTCTCTCCCATCGATAGTTAGGGTTACCGTCATGAAACTTGTGATCGGCCCAGGGAGTGGATTCATCATTTTATCGATGACAGCTCGGCCAATCCTGAATTCGGATCGTCCTCGATTAGCTCAGGGATGCTAGAACACCAAGGCTTCATCTTGTCGGAAGAGTACACTGAATTGTATTTTCGCCCAGTAATTTGTATACCCGGAATATCTGCTATGATATAACGATCGTTTCCAAGAACTTTGATAACTTCATAGGGGCCTCGGTATCGGGGTTCCAACTTGCGTGATTCACCTGTGACAGCTGGCTCGTTTTCAACTACTACTAGATTTCCTGTGAAATAAACAGAGGGGTTAGCGTGTTTGGAATCAAATCGATGCTTCCACTTGGCTCTCTCGGTTGAGATGTTAGTTGCGGCCTGGTTTCTGTTTTCGATGACAGAATCTTTGATTTGATGCTGGCCAATATCCGCGTGTATGGCTGCAGTGAGATTATTCTGTAAGACGTCGATTGGGTTGAAATTAAATACGAGGTCGTTAGGGCTGAATCCAGAGGTGTTGTTTTTCTGAGAATTTACACTCCATTGAAGACTGTGCAGCGTTAGGTCCCAATCTTTTACGTTGTCGTTCATAGTGCGAATGTAGTTAAGAATGATCTGGTTTGCACGCTCCACCTGACCATTTGCCCGAGGTGTACGAACAGCATTCTTGACATGTTGGATGTGGTTATGGGTACAGAAATTTTCAAATTGTTTCGAAGTAAACGCTGTTCCGCGGTCCGATATTATGATGTGAGGTAATCCGAAATAGCTGGAGACTTCGCTGAGGACATTCAGTACTGGAAACGTTTTCGTGTTTTTTACTGCTTTTACAATTAAGAATTTGCTAAACGAGTCCGATATAGCCAGTATATGAGTATTCCCTCCTTTACTGCGAATGAAAGGACCTAAATGATCCACGTGAAGTCTGCGAAATGGAATCGGTTCAGTATCGTTATAATGCATGCTTCCCTCAGGTTTTCCTCCTTTCGATTTATAATAACAGCATTGAATACATGTTGAGATGTAATCTTTTACGTATTTCCTCATCTTTGGGAACCAGAATTGTTTTTGGATCCGCCCAAGAGTTTTGTCTAAACCGAACTTTTAACGACGCGCCACCTTACTGATTTTGGCACAACGAAAGCGATGATATTTCCTAGTTTCCGATATAAACGATGATTTTCTAAAAGATAATCAGAATGAAGTTGCTTATGCTGGTTACTTTTATAGTTTCCCTTTAGAGTAGCGATGATTTCGATAAGCGATTTGTCTTGTAGTTGCATGGTCAGCAACCAATCGTCGACATCTGTAATTATGGTTCGAATAATTTCATCTATAGATATTTCAGGGGGCCTCTCAGGTGCTCGACTCAAAGCATCAACGTGAGACATCTTGCTTCCATCTCGATGAATGAATACGCAGTCGTAATCCATTATTTTGATCCACCAGCGGGATACTTGCGGAATAAGCTCTTTGTTCATCTTGACCTTGGCAATCGCAGAGCAGTCGGTTATTAGACGGAACGGTTTTCCCAAAAGGTAAACTCTGAATCGTTCAAGCGTTTCGACTACTGCTAAGGTTTCAAGTGCGTAGCTGTGATATTTACCTTCTGCGTCTGTACAGTGCCTGCTGAAGTAACATACGGGGCGCCAGTCTTTTTCATAGTAAGACTGTAACAACACTCCTGCAATACCAATGGCACAAGCATCGGTGTGAACTTCGTGACATGCTGAAAAGTCGTATAAGGTTAATACTGGGGCGTTGCATAATTTCTCAATGAGTTCGTTGAATGCCTGCTCTCAGTCCAAACGAAAGTATTTTCCTCTGTTTTCCGTAAAAGACGAGTTAATGGTCTTGATATCAGTGAATAGTTTTCCACAAATTTACTAAAAAAAATCCTGTGAGACCTAAGAAGCGTCTGACTTCTTTTACATTTGCCGGGACCTTAAAGTTTTTAATTGCGCTGACTTTATTTTCTTCCGGGGTGATTCCATTTTTATTGACTATATGTCCTAAAAACGTAATTTCGGTTTGGAGGAATCTGCATTTGTTCTCATGTAGTGTTAGTCCACTTTCGTTAAGAATATGAAGAAATTGTTCTAGACGCTGAACTCCTTCATCAAACGTTTTACTTGGTATTATGACGTCATCCAAATATGCGAGTACCTCACCTGGTTCCATACGTTTAACAATTTTGTTCATTACAGCTTGAAATACTGCCGGAGCATAAACGAGTCCAAATGGCATTCTGTTGTATTCATAATGCCCGTCGGATGTAACGAACGCTGTGTATTTCTTTGATGATTCGTTTACTTCAATTTGATGATAGCCCATACGTAAATCGAGTTGTGTAAAAAAGGCGTTTCCAGCTAGTTGTGCATATTGCTCTTCCAAATTTGGCATAGGAAAGGGTATTTTTACCGTAATGCGATTAAGACGACGATAGTCGACACATAGACGATGTTCTCCATTCTTTTTATCAACCATGACTATTCCCGAAGCGTACGGAGACTCCGAAGGACGAATGATGTAGCTTTCAAGTAGCTCAGATATCATGCTCGCAACGATCGGTCTGAGTGCAAAAGGTGTACGATATGGTTTCGTATAACATGGAATGTCTGAAGATAGCGCAATTTGTGAACAGGTTCCAAGCTCGTGAGGTTCTTTTGCGAAACATTTTGCGTTGTTTAGTACCACCTTTTCTATTATTTCGTTCTGCTCAGGCGTAAGATTGTCGTTTGCTTCTAGCTGACGTATGTTTTCGATGGAACATTCATTACCGCGAATGATAAGTTTCTTTCCGTCACGACAAAGAATATCTTTTCCCAATAAAACGTTTTCTGAAATTAAATCATTTTCGACTATTAGTACTTCAGCAATATAAACGATCTGATCAATTATTATTTTTGCCATTAGTTTTTCTTTGCAGATGAATTTTCCTCCAGCAAATCCGTTGAGTGTAATTGCACAATGCTGCAGTATCCCTATGTTTTCGGCGAAAGATTTTCGAATCAGCGTACGTGTGCTACCTGGATCTACAAATGCAATTGTTTCGTTACCGTTTACCAAGATACTTTTGCAAATATCTCCCTTAGAAGTAGAGTCGATTTTATTTATCTTTACTTCAGATTTTAATTTTTCTGAACAACTTGCAGAATCGTGAGTCGTACGGTTACAGTGAGTGCAACGTGGTTTACGCTGAGGCTCCGGACATTTCGAAGAATAATGTCCTACTTTTTGGCAATTAAAACATTTGACTGATAACTCCTCCTTCTCGTTTGTTCGTTTTCCAATCGCTGGCTGATTTGATTTTCGAAAATTCACGTTAGACTCCCGTTTGCTTTGAATATTAAATGGACTATGTTTGATTTCATTGTGCGTAGAGTATGCCAGTATATCGCGTAGAAATTCATTACAAGTTACATAGTCGTTCGTTATTTTCTTCTTTAGATCGTAATCGTTGATACCATTAATAATGTGTGTCGAAATCGCAGAATCAGATAACTCACCCTTCCGTCCAATGGCTAACATTTTATAAAAATAATCATGTGGGGATTCCGATAACTCACGTCTTGTTTTTGACATTTGCAGAGTTGCTGATGCAAGGAAAATCTTTAAGAAATTGTTCTTTCGCAATTGGTGTCAGCATTTAAATCAGTGTTAAACTAAAGTGACAGGGCTCTCAGTCGCCATAGAGACGCCCAATCACAATTAATATTGTTATTTGTAACTACAAATAATACTACTTAGTAAATATCTAAATTTACTAGCAATGCCAACGTGTAAAGAGACCAACTTGGGCCCATCTTCACTAGAATCTCGCCAGCAACAGCTACAAGAACAACTTCTCCAGCAACAAAACGAGCGTCGCCTATCTATTCAACGCAACAATGCATACTTCTCAGTAGTGTCTCCAACAACCACAACAACAATAAGCGCTGAATCCAAAAGAGCAAGTACGAGCAAATTGCTTACACCAACCAGCAACAATTTGTCTTGGAGCGCCCAATGCGCTTCACCCTCAAATTCGCTTACACCTCAAGTGTTAATTGGGTCATTGGGTTCGCCGACCGCCGTCAGCGCGCTCACAACAACAACAATTGCAGCTACTGCTCCAACAACAACTGTAACAACAGCAACGTCTGCAATACCTTCACCTGTTCAGACTGGTATGGACAGATATATTAATATAAACAAGCGAAAGCTTAGCCCTCATACTAAAAGAGGCAACACTCCTAAAATGTCCAAAAGCAACATTGCTGAATGTAAAGCTCTGGAGGGCAACAGATTCCAAATTCTGGCAAATCAGCCGGAATCTCAAGAAGGAGTTTCCCAAACGAAACCCTCAGTAGCCAAGCCACCACCATTTTACATCCGTGGTGCAAACTGCACTTCATTGGTGCCTAAGTTGGTGGCCCTAGTAGGTAAGGACAACTTTTATGTGACCCCACTTAACAGGGGGAATATAAGAGAAACTAAAGTCCAAACAAACAACGAACAGTTCTATCGTATTATAGAAAAGTACTTTAGAACGGAGAATGTAAACTTCTACACATTCCAAATAAAGAGCGCCAAAGGTCTTCAAGCCGTGATTAAAGGCATTGAACCCTCGGTTCCGCCTCAGGAAATTGTAGAGGCATTGGAAGAGAAGGACTTTGAGGTGAAGTCCGTCTCAACTATATTAAACAGAAACAAAATCCGAGCTTAAAATCCAATGCAGTGCATCCTATCTACAACCTGCAACTACTGCTACATCGCAGAATCACTGTCGAGGAGCCTCACAAGAGGAATCATCCTCTACAATGTACTAAGTGCCAGGAGTTTGGCCACACAAAGTCGTTCTGCAGTCTTCGCCCAGTTTGCGTTGGCTGTGGACAAATTCAACAAGAGTGTGTCTGTTCCGACAATAAAACAAACGACAATACAAGGAAGTGCAGCAACTGCGGTGGAAATCACACCGCAAATTACAGAGGATGTCCTGTCTATAAGGAACTGAAGGCCCGTCTTAACGCAAAGAAATCTACGGCTCGTATCCAGGGCTCGACACTTATTCCCTCGCAAACCACACCGGGAATATTCTTCTCAAGAGCTGTAAGGTCATCAGCTGCTCCAACGACAACTACTCCTGGAGTAACATTTGCAAGCATGCTGCGCAACGGAAGTTCACAGCCCTCTACATCTGTAAATCCCGCTACAATCTCAAACAATGCGGCCCCAAGTCCACCCGTACTCGGCCAGCAACCCAACGGGATCGAAACGTTGTTGATCTGGCTACATCCTACCATGCCCTAACTGCAACACTACCACAGATCTCACCATTCAACACATACTTACAAACTGTACCGCTACATCAAACCTCAAAACTCAAATCTTCCACAACAACTGCCCTATGTCGATCCTTGCAAATCCCTCCCCAGAAAATATGTATAAAATAATAAAATTTCTCAAAAAATGCAACATGTACAACCTAATTTAAACATCTGTATATATGTATATAAGCAAGCCGAAGGCCTCAGCCGCCAGTGCTTTACTTAAGTTAGCACTTAATTTTAATTATAGCTAACTCTTATAAATAAATAAATAAATAAATAAGCACCCATATCGAGCTAAATCCCAAACTGGACGACGAAGAAGACATCGAGTTTTGCACCTCTGCATTAGAGTCGATGCTCATTGAAGCAGCTGATATCTCCACCCCAAACATTGGCCACACCCAGGAAAAACACAAGTCTAACAACCGACTAATTGAACTTCTTGTAACAGAGAAAAGACGACTCAGGCGAGAATGGCAAATGTCTCGATCACCGGCAGCAAAATATCGCCTAAAGGCAGCTTCCCGAACCTTAGCAAAAGCGCTTAGACAAGAAGAAGCAATAGCACAGCGGCAATACATCGAGAAGCTTTCCCCCACCAGCACCAAATATCCGCTGTGGAAAGCTCACCCAACCATAACTGCCCCAACCGAGATAATTTCACCTATACGATGTCCAACTGGCAAGTGGGCCCGTTCAGACGAAGAAAGAGCACTCACCTTTGCAGCTTATCTAAAAACGGTTTTTCTGCCAAACCCGTCAACAAACTCATTCCAGCTTCCCCCTCTAAGCACCCCAGTGGAAACCGAGCCATCGAAATTCCAAGCGGAGGAAATTTCTACAATTATTAAAAACTATCTTAACCCAAGAAAGTCGCCCGGCCATGACAAAATAACCCCGAAAATGATCCGAGAACTACCGATCTGTGCCGTGCGATACATCTGCAAACTTTTCAACGCGATAGTAAAAACTGGTCACTTTCCAATAAGTTGAAAAAAATCAGTAATCATAATGATCCCAAAACCCGGAAAAGACAAAACACAGCCATCATCGTACAGACCCATCAGTTTATTGCCAAGTCTTTCAAAACTATGTGAAAAGGTCCCACAACTCCGTATAAGTACAACTCTGGTAAACCAAAATATAATCCCACATCATCAGTTTGGCTTTCGTAAAAAGCATGGCACAATTGAGCAAGTCAACCGTATCACCTCAGAGATCCGTACAGCATTCGAGCAAAAAGAATATTGTACAGCAATTTTTCTCGACGTCGCCCAAGCCTTTGACCGAGTTTGGCTTGATGGCCTAATATACAAAATAAAAGCGTCGCTTCCACAATATACACACAGGCTAATGGAATCTTAACTATCCTACAGAAAATTCGCTGTACGATGTAATAGCTTCACCTCTGATAACTTCGAATCAAAAGCAGGTGTACCTCAAGGCAGCGTGTTGTGTCCAACACTATATATTTTGTACACAGCGGATATACCAACAAATCGTACACTCACCACATCTACTTTCGCCGATGATACGGCTATCCTCAGCCGCTCCAAATGTCCGATCAAAGCTGCTGAGCAACTGGCAACCCACCTAAAGGAGGTAGAAAAGTGGCTAGCAGATTGGCGCATCCGTGTAAATGAACAGAAATGCAAACACGTTACGTTTACCCTCAATAGAAGAAACTGCCCATCATTGACGCTTAACAATGTGCCAGTGCCTCAATCCGACGATGTTGTATATCTTGGAGTTCACCTCGACGGAAGATTAACTTGGCGTAAGCATATCGAAGCCAAGAAAAAGCAACTAAAGCTCAAAGCAATCGGACTACATTGGCTTATCAACGCACGATCTCCCCTATGTCTGGAATTCAAAGTTCTCCTCTACAACTCTGTATTAAAACCCATCTGGACATATGGCTCTGCACTATGGGAAAACGGAAGCAAGAGCAATATCGAAACCATACAAAGGGCTCAATCCAAGGTTCTTAGAACCATCACGGGAGCACCTTGGTATATCCAAAATAAAAATAGAAAGACCTACACATTCCTAGCGTAATAACCGAAATAAAGGTACAACAGCTTAAGTACACCGCTAAACTGCAGGCACACCCGAATACCTTGGCCAAATCATTAACACGAGTACGTGAAAGTACTCGTCTTCAACGAAACGACCCCCCAACCCTCTAGAATTAATCAGGGCCATAGATCAATGTAGCATCTTTCAGGTGTTAGGTTATGTGTTAGATTAAGATAAACCTAGAAAATTGTTGTTAGTCTTATAAGCCTATATAAGAGATCCAACAAACAAATAAAACGTTAAAAAAAAAAAAAAAACTTTGCTTAGCATACAAGAGCGCGTGTCCTCTTGCTTCTTATCACACACATATTTTTTTTTCCACGCTAGCACAACTACAACAACAACAACATTCGCCTACCACCGCAACAAGTCCAGATAAGAATTTCACAACAATCTTGACCTTCAACTTTGCTTAGCAACAAATTTCTTTATTTAAAAATAAAAACATGCACACACACACACACATTGCTCTTGACCTTGATCTTGAGTTTCAATACACAAGAACATGCACTCTTGTATCTTATCACGTTACTCTAAGCTCATATAAATTTTTTTCCCACGCTACCGCCGCAACTAGTCCAGATAAGAGAATTTCACAACAATCTTGACCTTCAACTTTGCTTAGCATTATGACGAATTTCGCCAGACGCCCCACGCCCCACGACCCACGTCCCTCGTCCACGTTCACGACATCGTTATCACTAACCACACTTATCACACTGCCGCTCCACTATCCTCATCCACGTTCACGACAGCCTTATCATGACGCTGCATGACGTCAACACACCCCTTATCAACCACTGTGACGTCACTTCCTGGTCCAGAACATACGGTTTCTATCTACTTACGAGCTTGCTTATGTTATCTATATGCACCACATATAGCATACACTAACATGTATCGGCTATATGACCGTTTGCAATAAGAGAATACTCTATATCGTGTCGGTTATTATTCCTATTAGGGTGCATATACTACAATATTTTGTTTTCTTATATTTATATCTGCTAAATATAATATTGCCTGAGGGCTTCACTGCTTGGTGGTGCCTTTCCGTCAATTCCTTTTAATTTCAGTTTCTGCAATCTCACACATAGTTCCCAATGAAGCAACTGAGAGACCTATACACTTAATTGTTGGCCGACTATTGCATATGATTAGAGAGAGCGGTGTCTGACTGATATATTAACAACACCATTATATTTTGTTATATATTAATTCATGTTAAATATTTTTAATTTTCAATATACGTTAAATCAATATATCTTTTTCATTAATATAATTTTAAATAAATAATTTATATCATATCATTATTTTGGGCAATATTAGTATTTTCAAGAAATCCATTTTATATTCGTCACTACCGTCATACAACCGGCTAATTGAACTACTTGTAACAAATAAAAGACGACTCAGGCGAGAATGGCAAATGTCTCGATCCCCGGCAGCAAAAATGCTTCTAAGAACAGCTTCTCGATTTCTAGCAAAAGCGCTTAGACAAGAAGAACCAAGGGCACAGCGGCAATATATTGAGAAACTTAGCCCTACCAGCACCAAATATCCGCTGTGGAAAGCTCACCCAACTATGACTGCTCCAACCGAGATTATTTCTCCTTTCTCCTCAATAATCATAACGATCCCAAAACCCGGAAAAGACAAAACACAGCCTTCATCTTACAGACCCATCAGTTTATTGCCAAGTCTCTCAAAACTATTTGAAAAGGTCCTACAGCTCCGTATAAACACAACCCTGGAAAACCAAAATATAATACCACATCATCAGTTTAGCTTCCGTGGAAAGCATGGCACAATTGAGCAAGTCAACCGTATCACGTCAGAGATCCGCACAGCATTCGAGCAAAAAGAATATTGCACAGCAATTTTTCTTGATGTCGCCCAAGCCTTCGACCGAGTCGGGCTTGATGGCCTAATATACAAAATAAAAGCGACGCTCCCACAATACACACACACAGGCTAATGGAATCATATGTATCCGACAGAAAATTCGCCGTACGATGTAATAGCTTCAATGGCAGAAATGCAAGCACGTTACGTTCACCCTCAATAGAAGAAACTGCCCATCATTGACGCTCAACAACGTGCCAGTGCCTCAATCCGACGATGTTGTGTATCTTGGAGTTCACCTGGACAGGAGATTAACTTGGCGTAGGCACATCGGAGCCAAAAAAAAAGCAGCTAAAGCTTAAAGCAACCGGACTACATTGGCTTATCAATGCACGATCTCCCCTATGTTTAGAGTTCAAAGTTTATCTCTACAACTCGGTGCTAAAACCCATCTGGATGTACGGCTCTGCACTGTGGGGAAACGCAAGTAAGAGCAATGTCGAAACCATACAAAGGACGCAATCTAAGGTTCTCAGAACTATCACGGGAGCACCTTGGTATATCCGAAATGAAAACGTACAGAAAGAACTACATATTAACAGTGTAACAACCGAAATAAAGGTACAACAGCTAAAGTACACCGCTAAGCTGCAGGCCCATCCGAATACCCTCGCCAAATCATTAACCCGAGCATGCGATAGAACTCGTCTCCAAAGAAACGACCTTCCAACCCTCGAGCAAATAATCAGGGCCATAGATTAATGAAGCATCCTTCTGATGCTAGGTAACGTATTAGATTAAGATAAAACTAGGAAATTGTTGTTAGTCTTATACACTATATAAGAGATCCAACAAATAAATAAACGCAAAAAAAAAAAAAAAAAAAAAAAAAAAAAAATTTGTGAGGAGAACTCTGACCATGTCTGAAATATATGTTCCGTTGAATCCACCCAATATCGAGCAGCACCTAGCATCTTCTGTTGGACCGCAAAGATTATTTTACGATCACTCCAACGATATGCGTTTTTCAGACTTTCAACACGTCGTACAAATTGATGCGAATCTAATGATTTTCCGGACGAGGGATTAAATTCTGGGAGCAGAGCCACAATTTTACTTGTGTATTTTTCCATTATTATTTTCGACGTTTGCATATTGTACGTAATTGTTGGGTATAATGTTTGTTCCCGATGACAAATATATATTTGGGTTGTTAAAATACTCCGGTCCATGCTGCGTGTATGGATTTGGCTGTTGCGTATTATGAGCAAAATTCTCCGAATTCATGGCACACTGACGTACATTTTCGCTTGACCTAATTCTGTTCTGCTGAAACGTAGCAAAGTTCTCGCGTTGCTGCAACGTAGCGACATTAATATATTGCTGTGGCGTAGCAAAATTTACGTGGTGCTGAGACGTAGCTCCATTTACGTATTGCTGTGACGTAGCAAAGTTTACGTGGTGCTGAGACATAGCTCCATATACGTATTGCTGTGACGTAGCAAAGTTTACGTGTTGCTGCGGCTTGGCAACATTTACGTTTTGTTGTGTCGTTGCAACATTAACGAGTTGCTGTGGCGAAGCAACATTAACGAGTTGCTGTGGCGAAGCAACATTGACGTGTTGCGATCGCGAACTGTTTTACTGAGACATGTTTGTTAGAAGCATACTAGAATGTTCGTTGAATTGCGGATTTGCGTTAATTTCACCACTGACACTTCGTTGGCCAATTTCCACATTGGGTTCAATGGGTGATGAAATTACAGACGGTTGGAAAGAACGTTCCCGAAGTTCTCTGACTGTTTTTTCTAGATCGGAAATTTTTTTAAGCATGGATTGATTTTCTGCACTTGCGTAATCATCGTCACTGTTTTGCATATTTAACTTTCTTTGCAACTGATCTCGATTTCCCGACGTTGACAATCCAGCTTCTTTGCATTTATTTTGTAATGCTTTTTTCGATACATAGCGTTTACCCGGCATTTTCGTTCTCTTTTTATTTTCCGTTTTCGTTTCCGTGTGATTCGTTTTACTCGCGTCTCTTTCTGTCTCGTTCTTACACACACGTTATTCCTTAGGGCACTTTATTCCACTTCTGAAAATTGTTAAGTCCCCACAACTAAGATTATTTTAAGCGTTTATTTTAATTTAGATTTAAGCATTTATTATAGTGTTTAGATTAAAAAGAATTATACACGGAGAATATATTTCAAAGTCTTGTCAGGTACCGGTTTTTTTCGTTAGCTTTATTTTTCGTGCCGAGGCTGCCGTCGCGTTCCGCTATCTGTTTCACACTCTTCTCTCCCATCGATAGTTAGGGTTACCGTCATGAAACTTGTGATCGGCCCAGGGAGTGGAATCATCATTTTATCGATGACACTAAGAACTCTTCTGACTTGAATAATAAAATCAGTTCGAATATGGACACTAAACAAGACAAATGCTTTGTATAATAATCGTTACCATACAATATATATTTTATATATTTTCATCAAATATATCTATATCCTATAATCCATATGGATTTTAAAGGCAATTCGATACCGCCCCCTAGTTCTAACCATAAAAAATTGTCATATAAACCTCTCTCAGTTGATTCATCGGGAAGTATATATGAGATTGCAAAAACTGAAATTAAAAGAAATTGACGGAACGGCACCACCAGGCAGTGAAGACTGCAGACAATATTATATTTATCAAATGTAAATATAAGAAAACAAGTATATACACTTTTTCATCAAATATATCTATATCCCATAATCCATATGGATTTTTAAAGGCATTCTGATACCGCCCTAGCTCTCTTACCAATTTTGAATTGTCGGCAAGCATTGAGTGTATATGTATAGATACAGTGGAACCTCGATATAACGAACTTCGTTATAACGAAAAACTCAATATAACGAATTTTTATTTAAGTCCCTTGAAAAAACCTCGCTTTTACGAAGTTTTTCATACAAAAATGCTCCATAGCTATAACGAAGAATTTCTGAGTCTGAAAGACTCTATATAGCGAAGCAATTTTTCAAACACCTCTATACAACGAAAATAAAATAAGGCAAAATCAAATTTGTGGCAAGCCGTTACAGTTCCGTTATCCCAAACTTCAGCATAACAATGTCTTACTTTAATTGTTTCTATACAACGAAGTGAGAAGAAAGCAAAGAGAAGGTTATCACTGCCAAAGGAGCTCAACAAATGGTTGAAAAGCTGCAAATTTTTTTGAGGCGCAGGAAGCTGTAGTATTTTAATAAAAGCAAATTGAAAAAATGTATAATTATTTTGAATATCCACCATACTTCAGTGCAGATCTATCATTATTTTAATGTAAACAGGTAAAAAGAGGTAATTTATAACGCATTTTCTTTCAGATTTCTTTAAATTTCATTTTACCAATGTTTTACAAATAAGAACATACATATAGCGAAACAATAGATATAACGAACAATTTTCTGGTTCCCTTTAGATTCGTTATATCGGGGTTTCACTGTATATGTATATGTATTAACTGATTGCAAAAACTGAAATTAAAAGGAATTGACGGAAAGAGGCAGATTACTACTACACTATTTTTGGTGATTTCAACAAAACGGCAAAAATTTACTAAGTCAGAAAAAACAGAAAAACGATAGGTCTCAAATACCGGCCGTTAATAGTTTTTGAAGAAGTGATTTTTGTTTTGTTAATTTTCTAATAATGAACAAGACCTAAATATATTAAATTGATATCGAAAGGAAGCTTATATAAATTAAATGAAACCAACCGCATATTAATAATAATTAATATAGAATAAATACCCAAATATCATATGATTTAATATAATTTTTTATCAATTAATATCATAATAACAACTTTGGCACTTGTGAAGTGCAGTTTTCAACACGAATGTAGAATGGTGGCGGTTTGACTTCAGTGGGTTTCTTTTGGGATACTTCTTCTTGGGATTCTGGCTGATTTGCCAGTATTTGGAATCTATTGCTTTCCAATGCTTTTCGTTGAACAATATTAGTTTTGTTCATTTCCAGTGTGCTACCGCCTTTTTTGGTTTGTGGACTAAGCTTTCGCTTGTTTATGTTAATAAATCTGTCCATTCCAGTCTGAACAGTTGAGTTTGGATTCAATGTTACTGGTTGAGCAGATTTTGTTGAGGTAGTCTGCTGGGCAGTAATCGAAACTTTTGCAGACGTTGCGGCTGTTACAGTTGTTGTTAAATCAGTAGAGGCAATTGTTGCTGTTGTGAGCGCGCTGACGGCGGTCGGCGAAACCAATGACCCAATTAACACTTCAGGTGTAAGCGAATTTCCAAGACAAATTGTTGCTGGTTGGTGTAAGTAAAATTAGCAAATGCTCGTACTTGCACTTTTGGATTCAGCGCTCGTTGTTGTTGTGGTGGTTGGAGATACTACTGAGAAAAATGCATTGTTGCGTTGCACAGACAGCCGAATCTCGTTTTGTGGCTGAAGAATTTGTTCCTGTAGCTTCTGCTGGCGAGAGTCTAGTGAAGAAGGGCCCGAGATAATCTCTCAACACGTTGGCATTACTAGTAAATTTAGTTATTTACTAAGTATTGCTATTTGTAGATACAAATAACAATATAATTGTGGTTGGGCGTCTGCGAGCCCTGTCAATTTGTTGTTTTAACGTTATTTTACTGCTGACACAGAAGAACTCGCGGAGTACAATAAAAAGTTCGTCCGATGGCGGTGACACTCAATTGTCAATGGGTATGACAAAATAATTTCATAGTTTCAGAATCAGATAAGTGACGCTGCAGCCCTTCTTCATATTTGCAGAGCTCACCAGTCCAGGTCCCGTCTGAATGGAAGATCCAGGGGGTGACATCTTTTAAGACAGCTTGTTTGGTCTGCTGATAGATGGAACGTTTAGGTCTCTATGGACAACTGAAATACGAAAAAAAAAACCAGGGGCTTCAAAGGGGGCTCTGAAAGCGTTGCAGAATTTTGACGTTACGTGGGGATACGCAAACTTCTCAACAGGACGTACCAATATCCGCAGCTGGTCTCCAAGGTGAAGAGTCTCTAGTCGATAGAATAATGTAGGTAAGGGAAGTCGGCAAATTAGATCCGTAAATTCGGGATAAGAATTGGCTCTGAAGATTGAGATAGTCGGGATTGATTGGGAAACAATAACATAGTTTATGTGCTCGTCCTGGGTAAAAAGAGTTTCTATCATTTATGATAGTTATTTGTTCCCCGGATAGTTAGTTACGTAGGCAATTATGGAACTTTCTTACTAAAATCTTTAAGAATACTAATTCATTTTAATTAGTTCTTTTAAATAAGAACGATTATCAATTAACAATCGAAACACAATGTGATTTCTGCCCAGTGCTCTGAATGTCAAAGTGAAGAAATTCAAGTAAGCGCAGGTCAAATGTCCGTCATCTAATTAGTGACGCTCATGAATGGAAAAACGAAATTCCTACTGTCCCTATCTACTATCTAGCGAAACCACAGCCAAGGGAACGGGCTTGGAATAATTAGCGAGCAATGAAGACCCTTTTGAACTTGACTCTAATATGGCAGTGTAGGAGACATAAGAGGTGTAGAATAGTGGGAGATATTTTTCCTTGTTTTTAATATCGTCATTGAAATACCACTACTCTTATTGTTTCCCTATTTACTTGATTAAATCGAACGTGCATTTCCTATCCATTATACGGATATATTTATTATATCTAATGGTATTGGGTTCTTGATCAAAGTATCGCGAGTTTGTTATATAATCGCAAACAAATTCTTTTCTGAGAGAATGTATTTATGTATTTTCAATTTGAAATTTTTGGTATAACTCAAATTACTTAGGTATTATCCAATTCAAGGACATTGCCAGTTAGGGAGTTTGACTGGGGCGGTACATCTCTCAAATAATAACGGAGGTGTCCCAAGGCCAGCTCAGTGCGGACAGAAACCACACATAGAGCAAAAGGCCAAATGCTGACTTGATCTAGGTGTTCAGTACACACAGGGACAGCAAAAGCTCGGCCTATCGATCCTTTTGGTTTAAAGAGTTTTTAACAAGAGGTGTCAGAAAAGTTACCATAGGGATAACTGGCTTGTGGCGGCCAAGCGTTCATAGCGACGTCGCTTTTTGATCCTTCGATGTCGGCTCTTCCTATCATTGTGAAGCAAAATTCACCAAGCGTTGGAACGTGCAAGGGAACGTGAGCTGGGCTTAGACCGTCGTGAGACAGGTTAGTTTTACCCTACTAATGACAAAACGTTGTTGCGACATCATTCCTGCGTAGTACGAGAGGAACCGCAGGTACGGACCAATGGCACAATACTTGTTCGAGCGAACAGTGGTATGACGCTACGTCCGTTGGATTATGCCTGAACGCCTCTAAGGTCGTACCCGTGCTGGACTGCAATGATAAATAAGGGGCAATTTGCATTGTATGGCTTCTAAACCATTAAAAGTTTATTTTATAAACGACAATCGATGTGATGCCAATGTTATTTGTGACATAGTAAATTGGGAGGATCTTCGATCACCTGATGCCGCGCTAGTTACTTATTAAAACATTATTTAATACAATGACAAAGCCTAGAATCAATTGTAAATGACTTTTGTAATAGACAAGGTATTGTAAGTGGTTGAGAAGCTGCCATACTGCGATCCACTGAAGCTTATCATTTGCTTGATGATTCGACTATTAAAATAATGGTTTTCGCATTATTATATTATATTAATTTGGTATGCAAAAAAGAGTTTTGCAACCAAAATGTGCCGCCCGGCACAGGGTAGCCAATAGAGACGTCATATTATTAGTGACGAATATAAAATGGGTTTATTGAAAATACTAATATTGCCCAAAATAATGATATGATATAAATTATTTATTTATAATCATATTAATGAAAAAGATATATGGATTTAAAGTATATTGAAAATTATAAATATTTAACATGAATTAAATATAAAACAAAATATAATGGTGTTGTTAATATATCAGTCAGATACCGCTCTAGTTCTAACCATATGCAATAGTCGGCCAACAATTGCGTATACGTACTTACCTGTATAGCTCTCTCAGTTGCTTCATTAGGAACTATATGTGAGATTGCAGAAACTGAAATTAAAAGGAATTGACGGAAAGGCACCACCAAGCAGTGAAGCCTGCAGACAATATTATATTTATCAGATGTAAATAATAGAAAACAAGTATATCCACTTTTTCATCAAATATAAATATAAATATATTAAATAGATACCAACCGCATATTAATTATTTCATATAGAATAAATACCTAAATATCATATGATTTAATATAATTTATCAATTAATATCATAATAATTTTTTTTACGCGCGAATCTCAACGGGTGCACTAAATGTCTACAAAAGCAAAGCGCAAAGCGCATGACGTACGGCACGAGTCGTGGGGAACAGTTGACAATAAACATACAAAAATCGAAAGCTACTATTTACGAGCGAAAAAGGAAATGATAGAAGTTTTTAGTACTAATAAGGAGAGCTCTGAGCTGATCACACTATAAAGTCGATTATAATCATATATAGTTGGAAACATCAGACTTACTACCCCTTAATGGAGAGGAATTATAAATGATTCCTTCCAAATCAACGGGAAAGCGAAGGTTTCAACGGACAACGAGAATAATTTCTGAATAGGCTTACATAACGATTCAGCGCAAAAACTAAATACACAACCAGGAATCCCAACCTGGCGAGTATACAGGTTTGACTTGCTTTAGCACGCTAAGAAGCAAACTTTCGTCAATTAAAGAATTAAATATGCAATTTGACTTTTTTAACTCATAAGGATACGGAGAGTTTGAGTGGTGTTCCGCTAAGGAATAGGTAGTTTTGAAAAAATCAGCAAACATATCGGCAATGGTCTGATCACTGTCTGGAGTTTTACTTTTAAAAGTTAAAAAGGATAGGCTTATGCCTGTCTTGCGTTCTGCAATTGCCTTAAAAAAGGCAATAAATGTAAAAAAGAGAGGAAGAACACACAAACAACACGGCGTACGAGAGAGCGCGAGTGCATGCAAGTAAAGCATAAACGAAAAAATCGAAGTCTATGAGTCACAACCACAACACGGAACCTGACTAGCAGGATTGACCGCTGTGCCTGGGTCATGCTGGGCCCCTAGGCTATTCGCCGTTGGGGTAGAATTTGTGGCCGTTAAAGCCGTTATTCGAGGCGCACTATTCGAATTTTTACCAAACCGAGACTTCCAGGGGGATGACTCTAGCGGGTCATCACAATGCTTTGTTTTAAATAGACAGTCGGATTCCCCAAGTCAGTGCCAGTTCTGAATTGATTGTTAACTGATAATCGTTCATATTTAAAAAAACTAATTAAAATTAATTAGTATTCTTAAAAATTTTAGCAAGAAAGTTCCACAATTGGCTACGTAACTAAACTATCCGGTGAACAAATAACTATCATAAATTATAGAAACTCTTTTTACCCAGGACGAGCACATAAACCATGTTATTGTTTCCCAATCAAGCCCGACTATCTCAATCTTCAGAGCCAATCCTTATCCCGAAGTTATGGATCTAATTTGCCGACTTCCCTTACCTACATTATTCTATCGACTAGAGACTCTTCACCTTGGAGACCAGCTGCGGATATTGGTACGTCCTGTTGAGAAGTTTGCGTATCCCCACCATAAATTTTCAAGTCCCAGAAGAAAATATCGACACAACAGTATATGTCATGCTCTTCTAGCCCATCTACCATATCTCTCTGCGAAAGACTTCCATGGTAGTACGGCTATAAACCAGAAAAGAAAACTCTTCCGATACCTCTCGACGGCTTCTTTATGGTCGTTCCTGTTGCCAGGATGAGCACGAGGCCCATATTTAATAACAAACGGATACTCAACAGGTTACGGAATTGGAACCGTATTCCCTTTCGTTCAAAATTATTCAAGTGTTTTATATTTGCAATATTTAGATTATTATGACTTTATTAACTTGAAAATTGCTTTCGCCTTGAACTTAGGACCGACTAACGCGTGATCAACCACTGTTCACACGAAACCCTTCTCCACTTCAGTCCTCCAAGGTCCCATTCGATTATTTGCTACTACCACCAAGATCTGTACCAATAGCGGTTCCATGCAGGCTTACGCCAAAGACTTCTATGCACACCATTGTACCTTTCAAAATTTATATTAATAAAAACTATATAAATCATCTACTTTAGCGGTAATGTAAAGGTATACAACTTAAGCGCCATCCATTTTAAGAGCTAGTTGCTTCGGCAGGTGAGTTGTTACACACTCCTTAGCGGATTTCGACTTCCATGATCACTACGTTTCATTACGTTTGGTTCATCCCACAGCGCCAGTTCTGCTTACCAAAAGTGGCCCACTGGGCACATTATATCATAACCTTAAACTTCATATCAAGAAAGTTAAGGTTCTTACCCATTTAAAGTTTGAGAATAGGTTAAGATCGTTTCGACCCTAATGGGTCTAATCATTCGCTTTACCAGATAAGAATTTGTTATATACTTTTTAAATGCACCAGCTATCCTGAGGAAAACTTTGGGTCACAGCATATATGCTCAAGGTACGTTCTAGTTAGAGGTATAAATAATATAAATATTATTACACGTAACTTTTTAGAACGCCCCGGGATCGTGTTAATTAACTGTAAATAGTTCAAAAACTAATCCCATTATTAGTCAAGTTAATTATGATATTAGGTTTATATCCCAATAACTTGCACATATGTTAGACTCCTTGGTCCGTGTTTCAAAACGGGTCCTGAAGGTATCCTGAATCTTTCGTATTGTTAATCATACAAGTGCATATAATAAACATAGAAAATCGATGATCATCATGCTATTATATAGTTTAAAAGAAATGAACGCACTGTATTCATATAAATCTATCAACACTTTATCAAACTAATGACATTTATTTTATCTTAAATTGCAAGCAAAATAATTCATATTTTTTGATAAATTTGGTTAAAATGTCCTCTAATGGAAAAAATTCAAACTATTATTATAATGTTATTTAAATATTACAATTTTAATGATGAATTTTCCATAACGGATATTCAGGTTCATCGGGCTTAACCTCTAAGCAGTTTCACGTACTATTTAACTCTCTATTCAGAGTTCTTTTCAACTTTCCCTCACGGTACTTGTTTACTATCGGTCTCATGGTTATATTTAGTTTTAGATGGAGTTTACCACCCACTTAGTGCTGCACTATCAAGCAACACGACTCTTTGGAAACACCATCTAGTAATCATTAATGTTAAGTAGATAGGAAATGTATGTTCTGGACCAGGAAGTGACGTCACAGTGTTTGATAAGGGGTGTGATGACGTCATGGAGCGGAAGTGGTTAGTGATAAGGGTGTCGTGAACGTGGATGAGGAGCGTGGAGCGGAAGTGGTTAGTGATAAGGGTGTCGTGAACGTGGATGAGGAGTGTGGAGCGGAAGTGGTTAGTGATAAGGATGTTGTGAACGTGGACGAGGAGCGTGGAGCGTGGGGCGTGGGGCGTGGGGCGTGGGGCGTGGGGCGTCTGGCGGAATTCGTCATAATGCTAAGCAAAGTAGTTGAAGGTCAAGATTGTTATGAAATTCTCTTATCTGGACTTGTTGACTTGTTGCGGATGCTAAGCAAAGTTGAAGGTCAAGATTGTTATGAAATTCTCTTATCTGGACTTGTTGACTTGTTGTGGCGGTAGCGTGGGAAAAAAATTATTTTGAAGAAAAAACAATTATGTGCGTGTGTGATAAGAAGCAAGAGGGCACGCGCTCTTGTATGTGAGAAAAAAATTATAGTTGTTGTTGTTGTGCTAGCGTGGGGAAAAAAATTATGTTTGTGATAAGAAGCAAGAGGGCACGCGCTCTTCTATGTGGGGAAAAAAAAATTTGTGATAAAAGAGTTAAATGCTTGAATTTCATTTACATATAAAATGAAAGAAAGTGAATTAAAATAATTTACTTGACAAGTACGATTTTCTGTGAACAGTAGAAGAAAAAAAGGTTAAATAATTGAAAAATGGAGCGACATTGTGATGTGTGTAATATTAATGTGAATATAGCTAGATGGAGCTATCATTTAAGGACAAATGAGCATAGAACGAATGCGTGCGAAACTTTGGATTCATGTGTGAAGCAAATTTCTAGTGGTTTTCGAAACCGCATTACAACATATCGCTATGAGAGCGATAATAGTGGAAAAGAGCTGCAATTGCCTGAAGACTTTCTTGCAGAAGCGGGAGCTTCTTTGCTACCAATATTGACGAGATGGTTAAACATTAATACAGCATGCAAAGTTAATCTCGAACTGTTCGGGGAGTATATGAAGATAAAGGATGATGAGATGACTGTAATGGTTAAGTCTCATCAGACTCCCATGAAGGTGCTAACGGTTGAATGTGATCTGGAAGAAATATATGTAAGCCAGACTGCAATAATAAGCACTAAAATGGATGAATTTCAAGAGCGTGACAGTGGCTGGACCTTAATAAAAATACTTTATCTAGAAATGAATCTCAATAAGTATGAACCACTAAAAGTTTCGAACTATGTCAAACTTCCGAAACCGATTGCTATGAAAAAAGCAGTAGTGAATGTTCAAAACAATGATGATTTTTGTTTCAAGTGGGCTTTAATATCAGCGATGAAGCCTGTAGAATATCATCGAGATAGACCATCTTCATATAAAATAGCTGATATACGCTCTCCAATAATTCAAATAGACGATACGCAAAGACTTAATTTCACCAATCTGGAATTCCCCCTTAAACTGAGAGACATTAAGAAATTCGAGGAGCAGAATGAAATAAGCATAAACGTTTTCGGCTATGATGAGGAGATGAAAAGTATAATTGGTCCTCTACACATAACTTCGAAGAGGCAGAACAAACATGTTAATCTACTGCTTCTCGAGGGTGAACATAACTCACACTATACTTGGATTAAGAATTTATCGAGGTATGTCTTTTGGATTTTAACATCGATGAAAAAACAATAATAATAATCTCTATGCACATATTGAATAGACTTGTGCGCAAACAGTTGACAGCAAGTACATCAAAACTCTACTTTTGCGAGTTGTGTCTCAACTATTCGAGGAATCTTAGCACACATTCTGAGGACTGCAGCAAAATAATATCCATACTGCCAGACGAAAAACGCAAATATCTACAGTTTTCTAACGTCAACAATAAAATGCAAGTACCGTTTGCTATATTTGCAGACTTTGAATGTATATTGAAGTCTGTTAATGAAAACGTTAGTGATAATGTAGTTAATATTCAAGAACACATTCCTATAGCATATGGTTATTACATTAAATGTAGCTACGATTACAATTTAAATAAATTTTCATCATATACAGATGAAAATGCAAGTGAATATTTTGTTAAATCAATCATAGAGGATGTAACTATGTTATATACCCATCTCTATGCAAATCAAAATAAGACGCTAAATATATCTGTAGATGATGAAATTTTATTTATGAATGCAGTTAATTGTCATATATGTGAAAAGGCTTTACTAAATGATAGAGTTAGAGATCATTGTCATTTAAGTGGTAAATTTAGAGGAGCAGCACACAATGCTTGTAATATTAACTATAAGATTCCAACATTTATCCCAATTTACTTTCACAATTTTTCTCGATATGATGCACATTTGTTTATACGAGAATTGTCTAAAGTTCCAGGAGATATAAAAGTTATACCTCTTAATAAGGAGGTATACATTTCCGTATCAAAATTCATAAATGTTGGAGAGAACATCATAGAATTAAGATTTTTAGACTCATTTCGTTTCTTGCCTGCAAGTTTAGACACCCTCAGCTCAAATTTAGAGAAAAAGATATGAAAGTAACTTCAAGTTTTTTCCCCGATGATGATGATGTCGATGATGATGGTTGTAGTCGGCTAGACCTAATGCGTAGGAAAGGGGTATTTCCATATGAGTACTTGGATTCAATTTCTCGCTTGCATGATAATACATTGCCATCTAAAGATAAATTTTTCAACAAACTTTCGAATAGCGAATGTTCTGCTGAAAACTATCAGCATGCGCAAAAAGTTTGGAATATTTTTCAGTGTCAGTCCCTTAAGGACTACATGGAACTCTATTTAAAAACTGATGTTCTGCTGTTGGCGGATGTTTTTGAAAATTTTCGTTGTATATGCAGCAAAATTTACTCTCTTGATCCTGCTCATTATTACACAACACCTGGATTATCTTGGGATGCAATGTTAAAATCAACTGGTGTACAACTAGAATTATTTACAGATATAGATATGCAGAGATTTATTCAAAATGGCATTCGTGGTGGGCTAGTACAATGTATGCAAAGATATTCCAAAGCAAATCATAAATATATGAAGAATTATAATGAGACAGAGCCATCACAGTTTTTATTATATTTAGATGCGAATAATTTGTATGGTTGGGCTATGTCACAATATCTCCCATATAAAGACTTTTGCTGGATGAATGATTTGGAGGTTAGTGAGTTCAATGTTTTTAATATCCCAGCAGATTCTGATAATGGATATATTCTTGAAGTTACTTTAGAATATCCAACTTCTTTACATGACTCTCATAACGATTTGCCGTTCTGTCCAAGCAATCAGAAGCCCACAAAATTGTGTACAGCGGAAAAGTTAATTGCAGATCTAAACACCAAACACAAATATCCAATTCACTATAGAAATCTTCAGCAGTGCATTCAAAATGGTCTTGTTTTAAAAAAAATACATCGAATTTTAAAATTTAAGCAAGCGCCTTGGCTTAAGAAATATATTGATATTAACACTCAACACAGAACAAATGCGAAAACTAGTTTTGAAAAAGATTTTTTTAAACTATTAAATAATGCGGTATTTGGTAAGACCATGGAGAATGTTGAAAAAAGAAAAAATATTAAGATAGTAACTTCATGGGAGACAGTTCTTCGCAATAAGTTAGGGGCTAGAGCATTAATATCAAAAGCTAATTTTGAAAGTTCAGCTAAGTTTGCTGAGGATATGTACGCAATTCAAATGAAGCGGTTATTGAATGTATATAATAAACCTATATATTTGGGGTTTTGTGTGCTAGATTTATCAAAGTTTCAAATGTACGATTTTCACTATAGCTATATGCTTCCTAAATTTAAAGAAGCGTTAAGTTTAAATTATATGGATACTGACTCTTTTATCTACACCATTAGAAGAAACGATGTATACGCTGATATTCGCAATGATGTTGAAATGAGATTTGATACATCTGAATATTCAGAAGATTTAGCAAACAAATATCAAATACAGAGGTGTAATAAAAAAGTTTTGGGCATGATGAAGGATGAAAATAACGGAAAAATAATGACAGAATTTATTGGTCTACGACCCAAAATGTACTCTCTTCGTCTTGAAGATGGAGGTTGTGTTAAAAAAGCAAAGGGTGTTAAAAACGCAGTGTTAAAAAACGTAAGCTTAGAATCATTTGCTGATTGTTTATTCAATAATAAGACATATACAACTAGTAATATGCTAATTTTTAAGTCCAAATTACATACATTGTACACACAAAAAATAACAAAAATAGCATTAAGTTCTCAAGATGATAAGAGGTTTATAAGAAACGATAATATACATACATACGCTTGGGGGCATTATAAAATTTCAAACTTATAATAATAAAGAACAACAAGTGCTATAAACAAAAAAAAAAAGGGTCATGTTATACAATCAGTAAGGTTTTGAAGCTCGATCAAGTATGTCTCCTCATGACAACGAACTAAAGGTTGCCTTTTATGAGTATGATTTAAAAGGCTTTAGAGAGGCTTTGCAAAAAGGTGCCAGAGCCGATAAAATTGTTTCAAACGATTTTTCTATATATGAGAGATGCTTGATGAGACCATATAACACAGAGTTTATAAAATTATGTCTAGAATATGGCTGCAAAAAGGATTATGTAAGTTAAAATCTAACATTATTTTTGCAACAATTGCAAATCCTAATCATCAAAAAAAAAAAAAAAAAATTTCAGTTCAATGAAGATAAGCAGAAAGCAGCTATTAATTATGCGGCAGACTCCTTGTTTAGTGATAATATATTGATACTCCTTGATGGTAATGAAAGAATACAAGTGGATCATAAGTATATAAATCGAACGCCACTTGGTATACTTACAAAATACTTAACAAAGGAGAATTTCCATGATCTATCTGTAGCCATTATTAAACTCTTGGAATATGGAGCATCCCCCAATATATGCGATAAAGTGGAGATTACTCCTCTTCAATATATAGTGATGAAGAACGATATTGATAAAGATCTGAGGCGTCCCTTAGTAATGCGCTTCTTGCAAATCAAAGATTTGGATATAGATCGTTTCCGATATGGTCAATTGCGTACATTACTAACTGAAAATTTTCCAGACTTGAAATTACCTTCACAAGTTGAGAGCAAATAACAAAAAAACATTAAGTTCTCAAATAACAAAAAAAACATTAAGTTCTCAAGATGATTAGAGGTTTATAAGAAACGATAATAAACCACAAAAAAAAAAAAAAAAATGTTTTTGTTTTTCTTACTTTTTGCTGTTGATAAGCGAAGGGGAACTGGAGCGGAAACAGCTAA
Organism: Drosophila saltans; assembly: GCA_018903575.1. NCBI lineage: Eukaryota > Metazoa > Arthropoda > Insecta > Diptera > Drosophilidae > Drosophila > Drosophila saltans. The sequence goes on along the minus strand of JAEIGH010000150.1, from coordinate 146,557 downwards.
CAATTTTTTTTATTTATTTATTCTCCATTATTTTCAGCTGATGATGATGGTAAGTGTATGCTATTAAATTAGTTTAAATAAAGTTTTGTAACGGAGGCAGTCGGTGAAAAAAAAAAAACTGGAAAACCATCAAAGACTCAAACTTTTTTTCGCAATATGAGTCATAATAACAATCAAAATTTAGCTATTCAAGTGAATGTAGTCAGCTCATCAACTGATGTTGTACAATCAGCAATTGATGATGACGTAGCAGAAACGATGAGCGAGGATGAGTTAGAGTTTCTACTGGCACATCAAAGAAATGAAGCAATTCGGATAGTAGAAAGTTCGATGCTTGAGTCCGAAGAAGATGCCCAACAACCATGGTTTGATATTGAACAAAATGCACAACAACCATATGATGATATTGAATTACCCATGTTTGATGCTGAATAAAAAATAATAACAAAAACTAAAATAAAACATTTTTTTAATTAAATTTTCGAAAATATGCTGATGCTGTTTTATTATATATATATTTATAAAAAAATTTTTTTTTTCACATATCAAATAAGTTAGTCAATTTCCATGTCATATGTTTGAATGTAGTCGTTTACATTTATTATTTTTACTTGACTTTCATAATCTGTGTCAACAGCGCTGTACTCTTCCACTTCACCATTAGCCAAAATTCGGTCAGCTTGATATTCACGGTATTCATAGCAACTAATTTTCAGCTTTCTTAAATAATATTTACTATCATATGTACATCTAATAGTTAAATCAAAGTCATCATAGCGAAGTTGAAAGTGACGATAAAACGGTTTTTCGCTTTGAATTATTCCAGCTATATCACGCTCTTTCTGCACAAGATCTTGTCTGAATGCCTCAATCGCTTGTTCTGCAGTGAAATAATTTGCATATGGAGATGCAGTTGTTGTTATTGGTGCGTCTGTTGTTTTGATTGTTGTTGTTGTTGTCGATGATGTTGTTGTTAGGAGAGGTGGTGGCTGCAATTCTTCTACATCATCATTCAAAAATGTTACCAACTTTTCACTTTGAGTCTGCAAGTGATTTTGAACTTGATCAACCAATTCGCTCTGTCCGTTGCTTGGAATTCCTTCACTCAACTTTTCACTTTGCTTTAAAAATTGAAAATTAAGTAATATTTTTACGCTATCATTATTTGGAAGATTAAGATAAAATTCCAAATCTTTCACACTTGAGTTCGAACTTATTTGTATTGGCACTGGGATTGCAAAATAGCCTTGAATAGCTAAAATTGCACAAAGGAACAGAATATTTATTTTTTTGCATTTTAGCGAAGTAAGATCCAAACGTTTGGGGTTCTGAAAAATGATTGACTAGTTTGTATATCATATACAAGTATTTAAGGGTACGCCTTACCAATACCAGATGCTGTCAAAGAAACTTTTGTTGTTGTTTAAATAAAAAAAGTTGACATTTCATAATTTTATGAAACAATGTACGCTGATTCATCATTTTTTTTTTTTTGTTCACTTTTGTTTACTGTTTACTTCATTTTTTTTCCTTCATCTATCCATGAGTTATGCTCGTTTGAGAAGCCTAACCACTTAACGAATGCTTTACCGCCCTTCTTGCGTATTACTTTTTCAACTAAATATGTATGGGGGAATCGAGATTTTTGAAGTTCTTCAGCATAGAAACCGCCCTTAATTGCTTTTCCCTCATAGTCTTGCAATAAATACGTTGTAGGGCTTGTATTCTGCACTTTTGTTATTTTAAAAATCTCAGTCGTCCAGTTAGGAGTATACCCCTTCTCGAAAACATGTTTATATTTATTTATTCGAACATAATCACCAACATGAAATCGTGACTTAGTAAATATTTTTCTATTATTGTAAACACTACTTAACAATTCTTTTTCATTTGCTTGATTTACTTCACAAGGAGCCATTTTAATTGTTCGGTGATGCTTTCTATTGTATTTATCAATTAAATTTTGAAAAATATCAATCCATCGATATGTTCCATTAAAACTAAACTCTTTCCACATCATTTCTTTAATGGTTCTATTAAATCTTTCAACAATTGAAGCTTTTAAACTACTATATGTTGAATAGTGATTTATATCATATTGCTTCATTAATTGCTTAAATGTTTTGTTAAAAAACTCTTTACCATCATCAGTTTGTAAATTCTTGGGAGTTCTCCCTAATTTAAAAATACTCAGCATTGCATTAGCAACTTCTTCTGCATTTTTGGTTTTAAGAGCTCTAGCCCAAGCGAATTTGGAAAATGTATCAATTACTGTTAAAAGATATCGATGTTTCTTATTTGATGACGTATAATTATCCATTTGCACTAAATCAGCTTGCCAATGATCATCAATATGTCTCATAATAACTCTTCGCCTCCTAAAGTTTTTTCTTGCAGGTGCGTGAAGCTCATTAATAATATCTCTCTTACTCATCTTATCTATTAAGAAAACTCCCCCCGTTATTTCAATGCTTTCCCTCCCTCGAGGTTTTGTTTTCGTAAAAGTGTTGAAAATATAATCCTCAAGAGCATTTAATTTCTCATTCACAGCAGCAAAATGTGAGGAAAAAGAGGGCTTCAGTATTTTTTCACTTGCAGCTATATGAATCTTAATATTCTCATTAATTTTATTCTCAACAGTTGAGTTTTCTTTTTTTTATATGAAGCAATAAATCTTGAGTTACTCCATTTATTTGTTTTTGGAAAAATTTCTTGTTGACCACATCTTTTTCTTCAATAGGATCTGCAGCATTTTTAAGACGTTTGTTTTGGATATTAAGATTTTGATCGTGGTCAACAAACAATCCCATCCGTTTATACTCATTTTTCCTAGAGCTGCCTAAATTATATTTATCGTATGAATGCTGTCCAAACTTATCAACTGGCATTTTGACAATGACTAATTTTATTAAAAAATGTATTCATATATACGAATGTAAAAGTGTGTGTGTGTGTGTGTGTTGTTTTCATCTTCTAGCTTTATTCTCGAAATAGAACTCAACAAAGTTCTTAGTTTCTAGCAGTTCTTTAGTGATGGATTCTTCCATTTCAGCTTTTATCGTATTAATATAGTTTAACAAAGAAATTCTTAATTCATCAATACATTTTTGATTTTCTTTCATAATATCTTTCCTTAATTCTGTATTTTTATCTGTTATATATTTCTGCAATAGCTGTATTTTATTAGTTATAGTATTTTCTAATTCCGTTTTGCTTCGCGCTATCGCATTTTGAGTAAACACTTTGTGAGTAAGAGTCTCCTTATTTAAAGTGAAATGACCAAACTTATCAATTCTCATGCTTGAGCTTGTGTTTCCAAACTTATCAATTCTCATATTTGGTCATGTGGGTGTGTTTTAATAATAATGATGTTAATATACAATTTTAGCTTCACGAAGTTCTTCAATTATTGATATTATTTCATTATTATGATTGTTATGTCCAGCTGTTTGTGATGCAACTAACAGTTTTAATCTATCTACAATTTCATTAGGATCATCCCAATATATATAATTTGGTTTATTTACATTCAGTTTCATCAGACCACTACCAATATGAGTGGGAGATGAGCTCGAATGTGATGCCGATTGTGTAATTGGTGTAGAGGTCAGTTGCGAAAACAGAGATTTACTGGGGAAGAGAGGTTTAATTATTTGCGTATATTTTTTAGAACGATTACCCTTAATTTGTTCATCACTCTTATGATTTCTTCTGTGGGCATTTGTTATATTTAATATATTTTTATAATTTTCTAAATCTTCCTTATTATAATGCTTTGGATCATTTTCGTAAATTAATGAATATAAGCCAGTAGTTAAAGGCCAATTTTTACCACTCTCCAAAATAATGAATTCTCCATTTGATGTGTTAATTTCAGAATTACCTAGCCACACTTTTTTTCATTATCTTTATAAGGGCCATATGCTTTATCGAGAACCTTTCTTCGTGTTAATTCGCTAATATTGAAAATTTTTTCTGCTTCATGAGTACTATCCTTTAATAGCTGCGTTCGGTTATTATCTATTGAGGTACTACTAACGTATTCATCTAAAGTAGTTTCATTATTATCATCAATATCATCATCATAAGCATCATCATCACCTTTTAACATTTGCTCTAGAGAATGATGCTTTTGCAGAATTTGTTTCTATAGATGAATCTTTTTGAATTTTTGGGGGTTTTTAATACTTCTTCTTCTTCTTTTTGATGGTTAACAATTGTTTATTAAGTGTTTCGTTTTTACTAATAAGTTTTCCAAAGGCTTTGTTATTGGTCTGAATGATTCTTCTAGTTCTAAATCTGCTTCAGCTTTTCCTAATTTAATGCTCTGAAATTTTCTCTTTAGAATATTTCTAGTTTTCACTAGCTCTTTTAATACATTTTTTTTGTTCTATCCATTTTTGTAGTTAGGAACTGATAGCAGTTAAAGAGAACTGGTTGCAGTTATAAGCTGTTGATAAGCAGTTTAAGAGAGCTGTTTTTGCAGTTCAAAAGCTATTGATAAGCTGTTTTAAGAGCGCTGCTAGAAGTTAAATAGTTGTTGATAAGCAGTTCGCAGCTTAGCGTATGTTGATTAACTGTTTCAAAACAGGCTGTTATCTGCTTTAAATAGATGATGATGAATAAGCTGAAATACTGGAACAGAAATTAAGCTGAAAGAGAAATGATGTTTAAGTTGAAAACCTCCCCCCAACCTGTTGCTATGAAATAATAACATTTTTTTTAAATTTTATTTTTGCATAAGAATTTTTTTTATTTTTATTTTGAGTATATATAGATTACAATGAGTTTTGTAGAGTGCTTTTGTATAAGACTATTTCTTTATCTTTATTTTTTTTAGCTTGAAGAAGCTGAAAATACAGCTTCTTATACCGATTTGCTGCATTTAACGCACAGAATTCAAATGCGTTGTTGTTTGGGGGTGCGTTGATGTTTGGAGGTGCGTTGTTGCCTTCTTCTTCTTCATCAGGAGTATCCCAATTTTCAGGGGTATCCTTCTCATGATAGCCGCATTCTATCTGCAGGTCAATTGATTGGAGATCCCCCTCCATTTCCTCATACTCATACTCACGGGGTTGGTCATCCGGAGTTAGCAAAGATAATGCGTAATGATTATTTTGTTCGAATTTGCTTTGAGTAAAGAAGTCCCCCGGTTGTTTGGGGTTGTGCAGATTTTTTTTCCTAATATGCTGCTGAAAGATATCGAACTCCTTACCGATATCATTTTGTTTTATTATACGTAGTGTAGACAAATTGCTGGTTAATACCAGCAAGTTCCTACAGCTAACTCTTAATTTACTCATTACGCCACCGAATGAGTTCTCCCCCGCATACCACTTAATTTTTCGGGGGTGGGGTATTTCATTGTCTCTCTCCATATTTGGATGAAAGTTTTCTCTATTCGGTGAGCGTATAGTGTAGACCTGGGGTTCACCATCCAGCGAATGGCTGAATGTGATGCCAATTTCCTTTACTACATACTCCCGATTCCTTCCTGTGAGTCCATAACTCTCTACAAAGGCAATGTTTTCATTGGTCGTGAAAACGCTTGGTTCAGTGTACTTTGTAATTGTGTTCATTGTGAGAATAATTTTTTTGTTTAATGTTTTAAGTTATAGTGCTTCTTTGCAACTAAGTGGTTGTTATGAGCAGCATTGAAAATGAAACCTTTTTGAACTTCCTCTTCGTTATGATAACATTTTTCTTAAATTTGCTGTTAATCATTTCCTGCAACTCTTTCAGAAAGCTAGAGTTGGATATTTCTCTTGTATTAGCTAAAAACTAAAGATTACAACTGTGTTTACCCCGCTTGAGCTGGAAGTAAGATAACGGAACACGCGCCGTCTAAGTTGTTGTGCTGGGAAGGTTTCTTATCTTTATTCATATGTACCAAAAATAAAAAATTACTGAGCCCGTCTAACTAAGTTATTTGATGGATTGTATTCAACTATTCGATCATGAATAAGAACGCAGTAGGCTTCAACAGTCTCTTCAGCGCTTGGAGATGTTGATAAATCAATAGTGAGTCGTATATCAATGGGTCCGCTTTTAACAGCTTCCTGTTGATGTGAAAGATCTATTACGATGATGGGTGCATTTTCCTTAAATTCTTCTGGGCTCAAAAGAGGTTGTGGTGGTCGCATGTAGTAGCTTTCTTGAAATTTCATATACATTTCATAAAGCATTGCATAGCGAGATTGATCAAAGTTTATATTTAGATCATCATATGGATACGAATCAGAATTTAAATGTATTTTCAAGTTTGCTAAATTATTTGATGTTATTGTATTTTTCGATGAAAAAGCAATTAATGCAAAGCGGGGGCGCTCTCTATCAGACGCTAACTTTACACTCCAAGTATGCTGTGAGCCATTAGTAAGTGATGGATTCATATAGCAATCCCAACTACGAAATGCAAGAGTTAGCGGTCTGCTAGATTCAGTAACTTTTAACATTGAAAGTGAGGAAGCATGATTTAATGTTACATGCTGTACTTTCCAAAAAATCTTGTGAATATTTAACTTGTGATTTTCATTTCCAACTTTTTGTGCGTAAACATTTCCCATATTTCTACTTAAAAGCAAGACTAACTCATGCTTGCAATTAAGTATAAGTTTATCATAGTCTTCAGCGAAGCCCAATAGCATTTTTAGTGGTACGATAAAATTGAATCGACCCTTGTTATTGATTTTTACTATTGGATAGGTACTCTGATTGAACCATCCGGCATTTTGTCGCATAACACTCTCATCCTTATTTAATGAGACATAGTTTTTTATTGTTGTAGTCATTCCTACATAACGAGTGCGATCGATTTCAACCCCGTTGAGCTCATATCGTATTTCATCAAACAAATGCGCCATACAATTATTTTTTAGTATTCCTGTTGAAGTTAACTTATAATCAGCTTGAGAGATTGTTCCCTCTATATAAAGGAGACTTTCGTGGGGGTATACATATAAATCTTGATTTTGTATACAAATTCGAATTTCATCATTAGGATTATAAGAAGTATGCTGTTGTGGTTGATAAGTGTGATATTCTTTCCTAACTATGCTATTATCTTCGTAGGCTCTCTCACGAACATTTAAGATATTGCTCTCTATGCTATTAGTATCCATTTTTTATTTTTCTTTATCTCGAAGTTAAGTATCTCGAAGTTTAAGCCCAATTGATTTTAAAAACGCTTTATTTGATGATGTTAAGGCTCTTTTGGTGGAATATGTTGTACTGCTCACTCCAACGTTTCGAATCAATCTGTTTGCATCCCTCTGGAGGGTTTTGTAGTTATATATTATCATCGTTGTGGTCTGAGGTGAATTCGAAGTGTGATCTCTTCTCCCCGCAAATTAATAAGTTCACCGTTCTGATCAAGCAGTTCTACTCTTAGCTCTCGTATCTCCCGAGTGTTTACGGGTAAATAAATAAGATTATGTGGAGTTTCATCTATTTTATAGCCTGGGGGAGAGTTGAGCGCAAACTCATGTAGTGTATGCGATTTGTTGTTGTTTACATAAGATCCGGTTACAATATTGCATTCTAAACGAACAGCATTCACCTTACAAATATTCAATAACATATTCGATGTATGTTTCACATCTGGTTCTAGCACTCTCTCTCCATATCCAAGAATGCTACCAATTGAGCGTTCTTTATTGAAATATATTGGTAGATTGCTGAGAATATCTACTTGCATTGTATTGTTATTACCCTCAATCATTAACGTTCCACCCGAATTCAGAATACTTCTATCATACAGCTCATCACGAATAAAATCAATAATATCATCGAGTTCATAGGAACCTATTGGTATTTCAATAACATTGTCAGCAATGTGAAATAAATTATTTGTTTCATTTACATTTGCGATTGAATTATAAAAATGAATATCAATTAACGAGCACTCATATTGTTCATTTAATTCTAATGGTGGGAAAAAAAACAGTTGATAAGACTGAAGTTTTTCCACTTAAAGTTATTGTTGTAGACATTTCAGTGGTTGATTGATTACTAAATACAACTGTACTCGTTTACACTAAATTTATGATTGTGTTAAATGGTGATAAATGTATCGAATCCTAGTCTATATCGTCCATTGTCTAGTTCAGCATCTTTGTTTATAGTGAGAAATCCATATTTTTCCTTCCAACACAAACGACATATTTTCATGAAAGTATTAAAGGTCATATCAACACCAACATGATCTGAATAAATATGCTTCATATTCATTTCATCTTGCTTGAACACTATTATTAAGTTTGCATTATCACGCACAAGATGTTTGGGGATACGGGTATAAGTTTGACATAAGTAAAATGAATCAATATTATTATGTCGACCCATGCAAAAGTATGCACGTATATTATTCTGTTTTTCGCAAGCAACATCATCGAATATCATTATCGAATTTTCTTTCGCTTTATTAGGAGGTATGACAGATTCGTTTTCTGAAAACGTGTAATAGCCCATACCCTTTATTGGAGTAATTAACTTTTTTAAATATTCATATTTCGGTTGACCCAACGATTTTGAGTATAGATAAATATTTTTAAATTTCAAACCATTTGGACTTTCAATCAAACTGAGCACTAGATTTGTTTTACCACAATTACTCGGACCAACAATTAGTGCTCTAATTGAATTAGGAAGTAAAACGCTGTGTCTAATCAAGTTTTTAACATTTGTTGATGAATCAAAATTTCTAATCTCGATATTGGTTTTTTGTTTTTTAAGCTGCATATTTAAGGGCTTTGTTTCACCTCTACTTCTGCATTTAGTAATGTAAGATCATAGACTGAGTTTCGAATAAAAATGCCTCTACAATTTTATAATAAAAACAGTTGTAAACTGAAAGCCTATCGTTACGGAGGTGGCACTGGAGGTGTAATTAATAAACTTATTAATAGTCTACCCATTGAATTACATTTACCGGGTTATCAATTTTGTGGCCCTGGAACTAAACTAAAAAAACGGTTAGAACGTGGAGATAAGGGAATCAATCTATTCGATGCTGCTTGCAGAGAACACGATATTGCTTACTCACAAAACAAAGACCTTGAGAAGCGACACATTGCTGACGCGCAGTTAGCTGAGAGAGCGTGGGAGCGAGTAAAGGCTGCTGATAGCGGTGTGGGAGAAAAGTCTGCTGCTTGGCTCGTAACAAACTTAATGAAAGCGAAGAAATCTTTTGGAATGGGTCTTAAAGTTAAAAAAAAAAAAAAAGGGGGGTGGAGGCAGACGTAAAAAGCGTAATACTTCAACTTGCACAAAAAGAAAGAAAAAAATTTATGGATATTGTTCAAGCTGCTTCTAGGGAATTAAGAAATAAAAAACCACTAGACATTGATAAGGCAATTCAAATAGCGCGTAAAGCTATCAGTAAAAAAATTAGTAAAAAAGAATAAAAACCCTATAGCAATCCCCCGCGTTATTGCTGTACCCAAAATTGGAGGTTTTCTTCCATTAATCCCCATTTTAGCTGCACTAAGCGCAGTTGGCGGGCTTGCAGGAGGTGGCGCAGCCATAGCAAAAACGGTGAATTCTGCTAAGAATGCTGCTGCGCAGCTTGAAGAGAACAAGCGTCATAATCAAAAGATGGAAGCTATTGCTTTAGGAAAGGGCTATTTCCTTCGCCCATATCGCAGTGGTTATGGTTTAACTAACACGACAACACATTCAAAAAACTTTTAAGCCAACTACCCAATAAACCTCTCTCAAATTTTGATATTTTGAAATTTGGGCAAAAATACATTAAAAACTTTAGAGATGTATTTATGAGAGATACCCTCCCTCCCCGCAAAAATCTATGGAGAAATGAATGTGGTGTTATAAATTTAGATTCATCGAGGGGAGGAGGTACGCATTGGGTAGCTTATTCAAAAAATGCTGATTCAGTAAAATATTTCGATAGTTTTGGTAATTTGCAGCCACCCATAGAAGTCATACAATATCTGGGGGGCAATTTAGAATACAACTATCATCGTGTACAAAAGTTTCAGGAGTATAATTGTGGTCATCTGTGCTTAAAATTTTTATTACTCAATTGTGCTTCATAAGATACGCATACAAAATGTTCTGGGTGCAGCGAATTGGACCATCCGATAAGTTTTGTACTTGTCAAACAGGCTGGGTATCATTTCGAATTATTCAGGCTCAAGCTATATCACCTCTACTGCAGGTGTTTGCTAATCCAAAATCTTCAGACAACACGCAAAAAACTCTTTTGTTCTCTTTAAGGCGTGGAGAACTGCAAGATCCATTTATACATACATTAAACTTTTCATTCGATGAACGACAGCATGTAGCATTTTATGTTATTGGTGGAAGTATTACTATACTTGGTAAATGCAATAAAAACGCTAAACGAAATGACGACTTAAAAAAATACAAAGAGGATTGCCCATTTTATTATGTGTATAAACATCTGAAACGAAAGCCTGACGATATTATTCCTGAGCATATGAGCGAATATAGTACAATATATAATGTTGATAGTGATAGCATTCTTTTGCGGGAATACATTGTTGCTCGAGAACGTGAAGAAGACCATATGCGTTTAAAGGAAAAGGAAGTTGATAATTTTGACGATATCACTGTACCAGACTAAAAACAAAAAACCGCAAAACCGGAAAAAATAAAAAACAAAAAAAAAAATCATAAATCATTCTTTTTTTATTTTCGTATATAAGTTTTGAAAAAAAAAAAATATTTTGATTGTGGCGACATTTCTAAATAAAAGGGGAGAAATCCTAAGTAAGCAAAGTTAGTTTAACTTGTAAACAGCACTGGTTGACATATACGTCACATACACACACTCCCCCATCCAACGCTCAAGAAGAAAGAACTAAAAAAACAATGGAAGGATCATTTGAAGTTCAAGAACATCAGCAGCAGAAGCAACAACAACACCACTCCAAAAATCATCGAAGACCCAAACAACAACGAGTAGAAATACTCGATCAGCAGATTATGCAACCAAATGACGAACCAGTCCAGTTCATGGACCATCAACAACAACAACAACATCATGAGATACAGCAAATGATGCAGCATTTCCAAGAAGAAGAAGAGCAAATGCAGCAGCAACATCATGTTAATTTGAGATTGAGTGAGGAAAAACTCAAGGCAATAAGGAAGTTTAATGAAGATATAAGTAAGCCATCTTGGTATGGAGCAGGCAAGTCCCTACTTAATATCACAAACATGGTTTGTGACATTGAAATTCCAGTCATTAAGGCATGGCGAGCTGTCACAAAATATGGAGCGTCGGTCGCCCTAGAGCTGGAATCTTATATTCTGTATTTACCAGCTAGGTATAATAAGGCGCTAACTGATGACATGCTCGATTCAATCTCATCAGGTGGGTTTTGTGTTGTTAAACGTCAGGCTAATAAACAATTCCATATAAACTTTAATCCAAAAACAATGTAAACAAAAAAAAAATATATAAATTCCATATAAACTTTAATCCAAAAACAATGTAAACAAAAAAAAAAAAAAATATATAAATTCCATATAAACTTTAATCCAAAACAATGTAAGCAAAAAAATATATATAAATAAACAAATGTGAAAAATGCAAGAAAACTGAGTTTTGATTAATGGTTGCTGGAGGGGGAATGGGTTTAGTATATCTTCACATCTTCTAGGTATTGGAGCTCTCTCTCTGGAAAATGATGACTTCTATGCATAATACAATCCAGCAATTTTTGATTGAATTCAGAGGAATCGTCCTTCCAAAGGATGTTGATGCACTAACTGATATTCAACATTATTTGGAAGCCAGAAACTTTAAGTTCAATGCCTCTCGACAATACAGCCAGCATTATTCATATTGCGAATGTATCTATCAAGATGTACCGGATACTTGCGCTTGTCACTTCTTTGCTCAGCAAATAAATAAAGCAGAGGAAATTATGACTAAATACAGATTACTTAAATTAAGAATGTTGGGGGAAACTTAAATAAAATGCCTTATTTTTCGAAAACAAAACAAAAAACAAAATCTCTTGCTTCTTATCACACACACATAATTGTATTTTCTAAAAAAACTGAGTTTTGATTAATGGTTGCTGGAGGGGGAATGGGTTTAGTATAACTTCACATCTTCTAGGCATTGGAACTCTCTCTCTGGAAATGATGACTTCTGTGCATAATACAATCCAGCAATTTTTGATTGAATTCAAAGAAATCGTACTTCCAAAGGATGTTGATACACTAACTGATATTCAACATTATTTGGAAGCCAGAAACTTTAATTTCAATACCTCTCGACAATGTATCTATCAAGATGTACCGGATACTTGCGCATGTCACTTCTTTGCTCAGCAAATAAATAAAGCAGAGAAAATTATGTCTAAATACAGATTACTTAAATTAAGAATGTTGGGGAAACTTAAATAAAATGCCTTATTTTTCGTAAACAAAACAAAACAAAACAAATCTTTGTTTTTTCTTCAAAATAATTTTTTTTCCCACGCTACCGCCACAACAAGTCAACAAGTCCAGATAAGAGAATTTCATAACAATCTTGACCTTCAACTTTGCTTAGCATCCGCAACAAGTCAACAAGTCCAGATAAGAGAATTTCATAACAATCTTGACCTTCAACTACTTTGCTTAGCATTATGACGAATTCCGCCAGACGCCCCACGCCCCACGCCCCACGCCCCACGCCCCACGCCCCACGCTCCACGCTCCTCGTCCACGTTCACAACATCCTTATCACTAACCACTTCCGCTCCACACTCCTCATCCACGTTCACGACACCCTTATCACTAACCACTTCCGCTCCACGCTCCTCATCCACGTTCACGACACCCTTATCACTAACCACTTCCGCTCCATGACGTCATCACACCCCTTATCAAACACTGTGACGTCACTTCCTGGTCCAGAACATACATTTCCTATCTACTATGTTATACGGGCCTGGCACCCTCTATGGGCAAATATCCTCATTTAAGAAGGATTTAAATCAATAATTACTCATTCTAGAATATTGTTGCTTTATACACTGCATCTCACATTTGCCATAAAGACAAAGTGACTTAGTGCTGAACTATTTTCTTTTCGCTCGCCGCTACTAAGAAAATCCTTATTAGTTTCTTTTCCTCGACACTTATTCCCTCGCAAACCACACCGGGAATATTCTTCTCAAGAGCTGTAAGGTCATCAGCTGCTCCAATGACAACTACTCCTGGAGTAACATTTGCAAGCGTGCTGCGCCCTCTACATCTGTAAATCCCGCTACAATCTCAAACAATGCGGCCCCAAGTCCACCCGTACTCGGCCAGCAACCCAACGGGATCGAAACGTTGTTAATCTCGCTAAATCAAAACATGACAAACTTCATGACATTCATGCAAAATTTCATGCAGGAACTTATGCGGAACCAAAACTTGCTCATTCAAAAGCTTTTGGACAACAATAAATAATGTCAGCACTACATATAGGACTATGGAATGCAAACGGCATTTCCAAGCACAAACAAGAATTGTCACTGTTTCTGGACTCAAATGATATTGATATCATGCTGTTATCGGAAACTCACCTTACCAACAAAAACAACTTCCAAATACCTAAATATGCATTCTACGCAACAAATCACCCAGATGGCAAGGCTCACGGAGGAACTGGCATCCTAATCAAAAACCGGATTAAACACTGTCTGGATTTGCCAAACAATACCTACAAGCAACTTCAATAAGTGTCCAAACCACTTTCGGCAGTACAACCGTGGCTGCACTGTACTATCCACCACGATTCTCAATCTCTGAAAAAGAGTTTACTGACTTCTTCAACACACTCGGAGTACGATTTATTGCTGCAGGAGACTACAACGCCAAGCACCCTCATTGGGGATCTCGCCTGGCAAATCCAAAAGGCAAACAGCTATATAACACAATCATCAACCCAGCAAACAAATTGGGCTACGCCTCACCGAAAAAGCCCACGTACTGGCCAACAGATCCACGTAAGCTCCCAGATCTAATAGACTTCGCAGTCACCAGGGGAATTGCGCATAACTTAATAAGGGCAAAGTCACTAGCAGAATTGTCATCAGACCACTTGCCAGTAATTTTCACTGTATTAACATATCCTCAAGTAACAGAGCACCCACTAGGACTAACAAATTATAAAACAAACTGGCTCAGATTAAGAAATATATAAGCACCCATATCGAGCTAAATCCCAAACTGGACGACGAAGAAGACATCGAGTTTTGCACCTCTGCATTAGAGTCGATGCTCATTGAAGCAGCTGATATCTCCACCCCAAACATTAATCACACCCAGGAAAAACACAAGTCTAACAACCGACTAATTGAACTTCTTGTAACAGAGAAAAGACGACTCAGGCGAGAATGGCAAATGTCTCGATCACCGGCAGCAAAATATCGCCTAAAGGCAGCTTCCCGAACCTTAGCAAAAGCGCTTAGACAAGAAGAAGCAATAGCACAGCGGCAATACATCGAGAAGCTTTCCCCCACCAGCACCAAATATCCGCTGTGGAAAGCTCACCCAACCATAACTGCCCCAACCGAGATAATTTCACCTATACGATGTCCAACTGGCAAGTGGGCCCGTTCAGACGAAGAAAGAGCACTCACCTTTGCAGCTCATCTAAAAACGGTTTTTCTGCCAAACCCGTCAACAAACTCATTCCAGCTTCCCCCCTCCTAAGCACCCCAGTGGAAACCGAGCCATCGAAATTCCAAGCGGAGGAAATTTCTACAATTATTAAAAACTATCTTAACCCAAGAAAGTCGCCCGGCCATGACAAAATAACCCCGAAAATGATCCGAGAACTACCGATCTGTGCCGTGCGATACATCTGCAAACTTTTCAACGCGATAGTAAAAACTGGTCACTTTCCAATAAGTTGGAAAAAATCAGTAATCATAATGATCCAAAAACCCGGAAAAGACAAAACACAGCCATCATCATACAGACCCATTAGTTTATTACCAAGTCTTTCAAAACTATTTGAAAAAGTCCTACAACTCCGTAAAAAATACAATCTTGGTTAACCAAAATATAATCCCACATCATCAGTTTGGCTTTCGTGAAAAGCATGGCACAATTGAGCAAGTCAACCGTATCACCTCAGAGATCCGTACAGCATTCGAGCAAAAAGAATATTGTACAGCAATTTTTCTCGACGTCGCCCAAGCCTTTAACCGAGTTTGGCTTGATGGCCTAATATACAAAATAAAAGCGTCGCTTCCACAATATACACACAGGCTAATGGAATCTTATCTATCCAACAGAAAATTCGCTGTACGATGTAATAGCTTCACCTCTGATGACTTCGAATCAAAAGCAGGTGTACTTCAAGGCAGCGTGTTGTGTCCAACACTATATATTTTGTACACAGCGGATATACCAACAAATCGTACACTCACCACATCTACTTTCGCCGATGACACGGCTATCCTTAGCCGCTCCAAATGTCCGATCAAAGCTGCTGAGCAACTGGCAACCCACTTAAAGGAAATTGAAAATTGGCTAGCAGATTGGTGTATCCGTGTAAATGAACAGAAATGTAAGCACGTTACGTTTACCCTCAATAGAAGAAACTGCCCATCATTGACTCTCAACAACGTGCCAGTGCCTCAATCCGACGATGTTGTACATCTTGGAGTTCACCTCGACAGAAGATTAACTTGGCGTAAGCATATCGAAGCCAAGAAAAAGCAACTAAAGCTCAAAGCAATCGGACTACATTGGCTTATCAACGCTCGATCTCCCCGTTGCTCGGAATTCAAAGTTCTCCTCTACAACTCTGTGTTAAAACCCATTTGGACGTACGGCTCTCCACTGTGGGGAAACGCAAGCAAGAGCAACATCGAAACCATACAAAGGGCTCAATCCAAGGTTCTCAGAACTATCACGGGAGCACCTTGGTATATCAGAAACGAAAACTTACAGAAAGACCTACATATTCCTAGTGTACTAACCGAAATAAAGGTACAACAGCTAAAGTACACCGCTAAGCTGCAGGCCCATCCGAATACCCTCGCCAAATCATTAACCCGAGCATGCGATAGAACTCGTCTCCAAAGAAACGACCTTCCAACCCTCGAGCAAATAATCAGGGCCATAGATTAATGAAGCATCCTTCTGATGCTAGATAACGTATTAGATTAAGATAAAACTAGGAAATTGTTGTTAGTCTTATACACTATATAAGAGATCCAACAAATAAATAAACGCAAAAAAAAAAAAAAAAAGTTTCTTTTCCTCCCCTAATTAAGATGCTTAAATACAGGGGGTAGTCCCATATGAGTTGAGGTTTTATATACACAAATATAAATATATAATTCTATTATGTGAAGAATAATAATATTTACTTAATTTTTTTTTGTGTTTTTTTCATAACAAATCATTAATAAGAGGCAACTCTAGATGAAAAAAAAAAAACATTTTTTTTTTTTATGTTAGACATTCCTCAGTATTATAAGAATTGAAAATGAAATTAATATACATCTTCGTTTTTCTCATACTTGAGAGATAATGTGTTTCATTTATAATTAATTTTATGAAAATGTAATATACTAAATATAAAAATTTCCAATAATATCCCATATGTTATAAAATTTTGTTAAATATTAAAACAACTTATTGGGCATAGTCTTACAAACCTCAATCATATGTAGTCCAAGCAGCACTCTAAAATAAATTAAAGTACCATAACAGCATGGATGATATGCGTTCAAAGTGTCGATGTTCATGTGTCCTGCAGTTCACACGATAACGCACAGTTTGCTGCGTTTTTCAATCGACCCATGAACCGAGTGATCCACCGCTTAGAGTAATTATATATAGTTTTTATTTCATTACGTCAAAAAAATTTTTATTGAAAGAAATTAAAAATACACAATTTTACTGCCATATATCAATTCCTTCAATAAATCTTTATCCCAATATAATTCTGCGAAATGGGTTAGTTTTACGCAAACTATTGAATACTGTGGTTGTTGAATAATATATATTAAATTTTTGTATTATAGTATACGATCGACATATGTAAAACATTAACTTTTATAAACAGGTACAACATTGTATTTTTGGGTTGTTGCTTTAACCAATGTATGCTTATAAACCAATAATAAACAATACAATACACAACGCGTGTACATTGTGGTACATATACACGCCGAAAAATAATGTTCTTTTAATTTTGCATATATTTTATTTAAGTTTTTATATTGAATACATTATTATTTTTCGTATTTGAAAAATTTGGTCTTAATCTTTGAGACAAGCATATAACTACTGGCAGGATCAACCTGAATAATGTTATTTATATATTATATGTACTGTTGATATATATATATATTGTAACGATCCTTTTTCGTCCTGTTGTTCGGCAGAGCCGGATTTCAGGTGTCGAGGTTCGGCACAACAAATTTATATGTGCGCTGGTGAAATAATAAGATTTTGTTGTTGAAATTTTGAGTATGCAAATTGGTGGTTTTATTAATAATTTGGATTACGCTGAATAATTATTTATAAATATTATCGTGTGGCTTTTTGGATGGCGGTGGCAAAGATTGCTGTCAGTGGTTACTGCTGACGATGCGCGTCCAATATTTGGAAACCTGGATGATCAAGCGAGAATAACTTTGGCAGCTAATTTGGTTATGTTGCCAGGAATACTCCTGGTCTTGCCTTTCTATCCTAAGCACTGCTACTCTCCTAAAACTTGCTAGGAATAACTCCTAGTCTTCCCCCACTATTCCAGGAATACTCCTGGTCTTGCCTATGCTGTGCTAGGAATACTCCTAGTCGATCCTGCCTGTGCCAGGACTACTCCTGGTCTTCCTAACTGTGCTAGGTATACTCCTAGTCTTTACTATATTGCTAGGAATAGCTCCTAGTCTTTGACTGTGTGCTAGGAATAACTCCTAGTCTTTGCTTCTGTGCTAGGAATAACTCCTAGTCTTTAATTTGCTGCTGGGAATATCTCCTAGTCTTTGATTTGCTGCTAGGAATATCTCCTAGTCTTTGATTTGCTGCTAAGAATATCTCCTAGTCTTTAATTCTGCTTGTAATTACCCTTCGCTTGACCGTCGATCTCCGCAAGGACTCAATTCCACTAATCTCGCAAAGTGTCGTTCTTCTTTGCCAATTTTACTTAATTTTCAGCTTCACTTCTAGACTTCACTTTTGGTTTCTTCACTTGGTACTTCGCTTTTCATAACTTTCACTCACGCACTAATTGCTCTTCTGGTCTCAGCCGTGCGTATTTATAGGCATCTTGACCCAATCAGGACGCGTGGTGAACTCCTGACCCGTTACGGGTACTTTTCCATCCGTTTTCGCTTTGCCTCGAAAACTTTCCATTGCTTGTTCCTTTCGATCGGCTTTCTCTGCCGCTCATCTATCATAGCTCGCTTGTTGCTATGCATGGTGAAATTCTTTCACCTTGTATGCGTCGCCTGTTGTTCTGCTGAACTCCCAACTTTGGTTGCCAACGGCGTCTCCTTTTCGGCTCTCTCCTGGTCTCGCGCTGGCCACTCGATTTCCGCCACCGCCACCACTTTTATCCACCATGCATCTGTCTTTGCTACAATTGAGAGTACATAACACTTTTCCTAATACAATATAACAAACTTACAACCTAAATATAAATGAGTAATTAAATGAGATACATGGCTATAACGAAATATAAACAAATATAAAATACTAATACATACTGAAAATATAAGTGTAAAATATATATAAATAAACGATAATGTCCCCAAATTAACAATAATTCAACCCTTTTTGTTGTAAACATATAAATTTAATTTGATTTTATTCAAATTATACCGCCCTTAACAATTTCTCTTTGTTTTATTTATTTCGCCAATTTCCAGTGGCTGTCAAACTGCATGCTGATTCGCCACTGGTACACCCACACATGCTAAGCGGCGCTCTCACATCCATCAACGCTCACCCATACACGCACAGCAACGCTCTCTCGGCCGTTACGCTCCCCCTCACGAGCCGATCGTACACTCTGACGTGAGCCGACTCTCCGCTCACTGTACGTAGCTTTTGCTTTGCTTGTGTGTATGGGTAGATAATAATTATTTCGGCAATGCTCATGCATTGCCGCCCTCCCGCTTTCGCCAACAAGCTATTCCGAAAGCTGCTCTCTGAGCGAGGCTTTCGGTTGATTGCGTATGTGTGTGTGTGCATTTATTATTTCGGCAATGCTTATGCATTGCCGCCCTCCCGCTTCAGCCTACAAGCTGTACCGACTACTGCTCTCTGAGCGTAGCTTCGGTTGTGTTCGTGTGAGCGTGTGAGTTTATTATTTCGGCAATGCATAAGCATTGCCGCCCTCCCGCTTTAGCCCACAAGCTGTTCATAATTCTCATGCGTGAGAATTTTTCGTTTCTTTCGTTTCTTTTGTTTTTTGGTAATGCTTATGCATTCCGCCCTCCCGCATCAGCCTACAACCTAACTGCTGGTGTATTCCTCTGACGTCATCGCGACAAAGTCCGATGACATTTCTATTCCGCCGTTGCATTATTTGTTTACGATCATATGTTCGATGTTTGTTTACGAGCATATGATCGTTTGGCTTGGCTCTCATGCATTCTCAGCTCGCTCTCTCTCTCGTTTTGTTCGGTCTTTGTAGGCCTGCGTATATGTATATTTGTGTACAAGAACATTTTATGTTCTCACTTGTGTTGCTAGCGCTACGCTTATGTTCCCAATGCTTGCGATGTTGCTTACCTTTTGATGTTGCTAAACTCTCGCCATGTTGCTAACACACAATATGTTGCTAACGCAGGTTTGCACATATTAGCTGGGCGAGCAACATTGTGTATATCATGTACCTATATATTTCGATAAAATGTGAGGGAGTGATTTTATAAATAACATAGCTTATGTGTTTCATGTAATTGTGTGTTAATATGTATTATTAAACATATATTATGTGTTTCATGTATTTGTGTGGTAAGATGTATTATATCTTTCCTCACAATATATATATATGTACCAAACAGACGTAGAGTGCGAGAGAGTGAGACGGGAGTGACGAACTGGTGAGCTTTTACCTCGGCTTACTTGAAGTTAGCTGTAAGTTAAGTTGATGTTTTTTTCTTTTATAACGTTGAAGTGAATACATCTACATATTGTGAATATCGAAATACTTCTGTGTTTTTTCTGTGGATTTATTCTGGAAGAGGAAAATCGAACCACTCCCCTACAAACAGCATTCATTTTCGTTCATTTACTATTTGTTCATTAAATTTAATATATAATTAAAAATTTCGTTCAAGAATATTTTTATTTTTTTTCACCTACATAATATATAATCACATTTCGATTTATTTAATTTATTCAATATACATATATTGAAATAAATAATTGTACCTATTATTTATTTTAGTTTACCATTAATATAACAAATGTTTTTTTAATTATATATTAAGCAAAAGTCATCATAGAACTTTAATAGGTTTTTTTTTTTATTTTTATTTTTTTACATAACAAAGTATGCTGAAAAAGAAAAAAATTAAATGTTGCTTTTATAAATTAATTGACTTTAAACAGAATTTGCTGACAGGGAAGCCATTGTGAAAATAAATTCTAAAAACTTTTGTTTACAAATTCTGGGGAATAGCGTTAACGATATATCCGAAACCAATTGTTATAAAATGTAATTTACTATAACAAGTAATGCACACCAATTATCCATTATGAGTAGGTGTTCGGGAATGAAATATCTATTTTAAGTCAATACAAATTGTAATTAACCCACTGTCATTTTTCTAATTTGTTTTGTTGCGTATTTGGTTATGAACGCACTTTCTGCATTCTATCTTCTTCGCGAGCCGCGTGATCTTGGGCTGCGAACAAGGGGAAGCAGAATGAGAGAAGTTGCGGTTCGCAGTCAAAACGTATGCATAGACTCACTTACTTACATTTCGACAGTTAAGCTGTACAGACATTCAATATTATCTGTAAAGTTAATATTCTTAATCAGTAAATATAATTCCAACCGCAAAAAGATTATTACAGTCCACTCATTCATCACTAGTAGAGTTTGTGACACGCTTTCTGTAAGTCGACCATTTTTGACGGAAGGTACCACTCACTTAACAACTTTCATATGTATTTTTAAAAATACCTTAAGACTTCATACTTTTATATAAATAAATAGACATTGCCGATATTAAATGCATTAAATCATATGAATATGAGATATTTACGTTTACTTCATTTAATATACCAACGCTCGACATCACAACGACAATTTAATATATGAAACTTTAATTTAATATTCAATTTTCATATGTATTATTTTAGTGTAATATATATTAAGTATATTAAAACATTTAATTTTGAGAAGTAGATAGAAAATGTATGTTCTGGACCAGGAAGTGACGTCACAGTGGTTGATAAGGGGTGTGTTGACGTCATGCAGCGGAAGTGGTTAGTGATAAGGCTGTCGTGAACGTGGACGAGGAGCGTGGAGCGGAAATGGTTAGTGATAACGATGTCGTGAACGTGGACGATTAACGTGGGGCGTGGGGCGTGGGGCGTGGGGCGTGGATCGTGGGGCGTCTGGCAAAATTCGTCATAATGCTAAGCAAAGTTGAAGGTCAAGATTGTTGTGAAATTCTGATCTGGACTTGTAGCGGCGCTAGCGTGGGAAAAAAATTATTTGGTGGGAAAAAAATTTATATGTGATAAGAAGCAAGAGGGCACGCGCTCTTGTATGTGGGGGAAAAAAATTATATTTGATAAGAAGCAAGAGGGCACGCGCTCTTGTATGTGGGAAAAAAATTTATGAGCTTAGAGTTGTGATAAGAAGTGTTTGAGAGCTAAAAGTTTGAATTAAATAAACATATAAAATGAAAGAAAGTGAATTAAAATAATTTAATTGTCAAGTACGATTTTCTGTGAACAGTAGAAAAAAAAGTTCAATAATTGAAAAATGGAGCGATATTGTGATATATGTAATATTAATGTGAACATAGCTAGATGGAGCTATCATTTAAGGACAAATGTGCATAGAACGAATGCGTGTGAGTCTGGATTCATGTGTGAAGCAAATTTCTAGTGGTTTTCGAAACCGCATTACAACATATCGCTATGAGAACGATAATAGTGGAAAAGAGCTGCAACTGCCTGAAGACTTTCTTGCAGAAGCGGGAGCTTCTTTGCTACCAATGTTGACGAGATGGTTAAGCATTAATACAGCATGCAAAGTTAATCTCGAACTGTTCGAGGAGTATATGAAGATAAAGGATGATGAGATGACTGTAATGGTTAAGTCTCATCAGACTCCCATGAAGGTGTTAACGGTTGAATGTGATCTGGAAGAAACATATGTAAGCCAGACTGCAATAATAAGCACTAAAATGGATGAATTTCAAGAGCGTGACAGTGGCTGGACCTTAATAAAAATACTTTATGTGGAAATGAATCTCAATAAGTATTAACCACTAAAAGTTTCGAACTATGTTAAACTTCCGAAACCGATTGCTATGAAAAAAGCAGTAGCGAATGTTCAAAACAATGAAGACTTTTGTTTCAAGTGGGCTTTAATATCAGCGATGAAGCCTGTAAAATATCATCGAGATAGAACATCTTCATATAAAATAGCTGATATACGGTCTCCAATAATTCAAATAGACGATACTCAAAGGCTTAATTTCACCAATCTGGAATTCCCCCTTAAACTGAGAGACATTTAGAAATTTGAGGAGCAGAATAAGTAAACGAGTCATTTTAGGTGTAGATTTTTGGAAATTATTTGAATTAGCGCCAGGATTAGTGGCGACGGTAGATGCGACAGCGCCTGATGTTAATAAGGTTAATGTGGAAAAATGTCCAATAACTAGAGAACAGCAACAGAGGCTTGATTTTGTTATATCCCTTTTTCCAAGTTTTGAAGCATAAGGTTAAGGGAAAACATCATTAATAAAACATGAAATTAATGTACAAAAAGCCTAGCCAATAAAACAGAGGTTTTACCCTGTATCGCCAACAGTAGAGAAATTGCTATAGCCATCATCAAGTCCATGGAGTTCGCCCATGCGAATTGTCATCAGCCAAAAATTCGAGTTTGTTTGGATGCTAGAAAAATAAATGAAGTCACTGTGAAGGATGCATATCCCCTAGTTAGTATTGATGGAATTTTAGCTCGTTTGCCGAAGGCTAACATTATATCAAAAATAGATTTAAAGGACCCATATTGGCAAATAGCACTGACGGAGGAGTCGAAGGCTTTAACAGCTTTCACAATCCCTGGTCGGCCGTTATACAAGTTTGTGGCAATGCCGTTTGGGTTATGCAATGCGTCACAGACAATGTGCAGATTGATGGACTAGGTAATCCCTCCAGAATTAAAATACTGTGCATTCAGTCAGATACCTTCGAGGAACATATGAGGGTTTTAACACTATTGTCTGAACGATTTCGAAAAGCTAATTTAACTCTTAATCTGGGAAAAAGTAAATTTTGTGTTACGCAAGTCAAGTATCTAGGATATGTGTTGGGTAACGGGGGTATTTCAACGGATCCGGACAAAGTGGAAGCTATTAGGTCATGGCCTAGTCCTAAAACATTAAGACAAGCTTGAGCTTTCCTTGGATTAGTCGGCTAGTATCGGAGGTTCATACCTAACTTTTCTGATCTAACTTTTCCAATCACCAACTTGTTGTCGGTCAAGAAAAAGTTTTTCTGGAGCATGGAAGCTCAAATCGCATTTGGAAAAATTAAAGACATTTTGACAACTGCGCCAGTTTTACATAATCCCGATTTTTCGAAGAAATTTTATCTGCATTGTGATGCTAGCGATTTAGACATTGGAGCTGTCTTGGTACAGAAATCAGCAGATGGATCTGAGAATCCTATTGCTTTCATGAGCAAAAAGCTGAATACCGCCCAGCGTAATTACAGTGTGACGGAGCGCGAATGCTTGTCGGCTGTTCTGGCTATTGAGAAATTTCGTTGTTATCTGGAATTACAAGAGTTTGAAGTCGTGACGAATCACGCGAGTCTAGTTTGGTTAATGCGACAACAAAATCTTAAGAGAAGACTTGCCAGATGGGTTATGCAATTGCAAGGATATAATTTTAAAATAAGTCATCAAAGGCCATGATCATGTCGTACCAGATGCACTGTCTCGCAAATACTGCGATCAGATATCCTTGAAGCTAGATGAAATAGGTCCGATAGTAGACTTAGAGTCACCAAGTTTCAAAAGTAAACAATATTTAGATCTGCAAGCTCATATCGTAAAGAACGCAGAAAAATTTTCAGATTTGAGAATATCTGAAGGCCGAGTGTACATTTGTAAGATCCGCGAAGATAATGTAGAAGGTGGAGAGAAATTTATGTGGAAGCTATGGATCCCAACGAATTTAACCCAGGAGGTTATTTCAAGGGCTCATGATTCTATAGTAGCAGCTCATGGAGGAATGGGAAAAACGTTAGAATTAATTCGACGATACTTTCATTGGCCCGGAATGGTGGTGCAAGTTGGAAATTTTGTACGTTCATGTGAGATCTGTAAGACAACAAAAGCACCAAACGCAATATCACGCCCACCAATGGGAAATCAAGCTGAATCTAATCGCTATTTCAAAGATTATATGTGGATATGCTTGGACCATACCCTAGGAGTAAGGCAGGTCATATAGGAATCTTTATCGTTTTAGATCAAAGAATCATTGGCTGTGTGCACTGAAAAAGTTTCAAACGAAACCAATTATCCAGTTCTTGAGAAATCAAATTTTTCTGCGATACGGGGTGCCGGAAGTAGTGATTAGCGACAATGGAACGCAATTCAAGTCTAAAGAATTTTTGCAATCGTTAGGTGTGAAGCATATGTTAACAGCTTTGTATTCGCCCCAAGCAAATGCTTCGGAACGCGTGAACAGATCACTGCTAGCCGCTATTAGAGCATACCTTAAAAAAGATTAAAAAGAATGGGATGTCAATCTGGACAGCATCAGTTGTGCCTTAAAAAATTCTGTGCATCAAAGTACGCAGTTATCTCCATACCATATTTTGTTTGGGTTCGACCTGGTAACTCATGGCTCTCAGTATCAGCTATTACGAAATTTAAGCAGTTTGGAAGACCCAAATCCGAGTTTGGCCAGAGACAATCAGTTAGTATTGGCGCGAAGTAAAGTGCAAGAAAGAATAACTGAAGCTTACACCGAGAATGCTCGACAGTATAATCTCCGAGCAAGAGACGTTTCTTACAGAATAGGACAGGAAGTTTTTAATTTAATTTATTTTGTATTGTTGTTTTTGTTTGTAATTTTGTTCAAAGCAATTTTGAAAAGAATATATCGGCTAAGTTGTGTCCTACGTTTGTAAAAGCAAGAGTATTGCAGAAATTGGGAAACTCTATGTATTTGTTGGAAGATCTACAAGGCAAGGTGGTAGGAAAATTTCATGCAAAGGATATACGTCATTAAAATCAGTTTCAGGCTAATCGGCCGTAATCAGGATTCAGCCGATTATCCAGCCTTGTGAGGAATTTTTTTTAGGATGATTATTTTTTTTAAGGTTCTAGTTTTCCCGCGTACCGATTCACTCGATCCGTAGGGATGCGAAAATCTGACCTAAAGGAGCGGCGAATTTGTTTGTCAATTTTGGCAGGAGGTGTCAAAATTTCTTTTGCAAGGTTAAGCCTTGAGACCGTTTTCCGGTCAGAGTTCTTTTCAACTTGATCGACCCTTGAGACGTATTTGTCTGGAAGTATAAATTGTTAACCAATGCAGTCCGTGAGTGCAAATATTTTAGTGAAAGTTAAGTGCTAATTAGTGGTGCAACTGGAAGCAAAATTCAAGCTTAGAGATTTTCCTTTTTGCAAGGTAAGCCAAGGGGTTTATTTAGCTAGAGTCAGTATTGATCATTTTTGTCCCCAGCAAAGACCCCGCCCCCCAATTTTTCTGAGTCTGAATTGACTCCAAATATTTAAAAGAAAAATAAGACAAAAAGAAGTCAAGGCAGAAGCAGCGCTATCTTCATTTGCCAATGCGTAAAAGCGAGAGGGAGAGAGCAAAATTCTATTGTCATCAATTTGGCAAAAGCGCATCGCCTTTGATGTAGCGCCGGTGCATATACAGGCATATGTAAAGAGGGAGCGACAAACATCGTGGAAGAGACGCATCGAAGAGAAGACATAGAGCGGCCGATATTGGTAGCCGTCGAATTCTATTAAGCATAAGGCAGTATTCACCTGCTAAGCGACAGCGAAGGGCTAGCCGCATGCGCCGCTGCGTAGGCGGACCACGAGAAGCATCAAAGAGGAAAAGAAACGTGAAGAAGCAAAGCCGAGACGAGGAGACGGAAAGGTAGCACCAGGGCGGACCCTATACCGCTTGTTTTTTTTAAGAAGACTTGTTGGCAAAGGGAAAAAGTCGTAGCAGTAACTTTGGGTGGCCAAAACCTTAGCACAAATGAGGGAAATCGTATGGTTCAGGGAAAATTGCGAAGTTGTGGTAAAAGAAAAGCGGTAATCCGAAACATTTGGTTTTAAAGGCCAACAATTTTTTTTTTATTTTTGCATTGTGACGTCAGAAATTTTAACATGTTTAATTTTTTCCATCAGATTT
The DNA here is from genome assembly GCA_018903575.1 of Drosophila saltans. Taxonomy (NCBI): domain Eukaryota; kingdom Metazoa; phylum Arthropoda; class Insecta; order Diptera; family Drosophilidae; genus Drosophila; species Drosophila saltans. The sequence continues at coordinate 119,969 of JAEIGH010000150.1, read as the reverse complement.
TAACGAGTATATAAAGCATACTGAAAAAGTGAACTGCAATATATTTTGGCAGTCTCCTCAACAGCGTGTCATCCATCGAAGGCCTTCATCGGATACATCGAGGGGTAAGTGAAGCAAAATTGTGCCATGTTAATATTTCTCAATTCCACAATGCTATAAAACATAAAAGTGAAAGTAAAAAAAGGAAAAAAAAAAACGAAAAAGAGAAAATATTTCGCAAGAGTAACTACTAGTCGCGATGAGTGAGGTGATTTTGTTTTAATAGTTGCATAGTGAAACCAAAAAGAATTAAATCAAAGAAAATGTGAACATTTAGTCAGATTAGTAAAAAGAATAATACAGCCAAAACAATATGAAATCGCTTGCAATGAAGATTTAAAGAAAAAGAAAAAAAAGAGTAACAGCTGATTTAGTTCGAGCAGTTAAATTTCATAATTTTAGTTTGAAGATGCTTGCAAGGTCGCGGCCATTCTAGGTGAATTAAATTGATCGACCATTAGTTGCGCATTGATCATTAGATAATTTTAAAGATAATTTATCTTAGTTATTATTTTTTCTTCTATACATACATAATTTAAATGTTTGCCTAAACTGAATTTAATTGCATAAGTTTTGATTTTTATAAATAATGAAGTTTCAAGAAGTATCTAGGTAATTTAATGAGTTGGGTTCCCGAACGTAGGCAAATGGGATAATGGACCACTTTTGGGAGTTCTTCGAGAATGATGGCATTACCAATTAATGGAGAGCTCAGGTAGGGAGGGTACAGAAGCCATGTTGCAGTTACATCTTTGCAACGATATCGTGTCATGCTAATCTTTTCTGTGTTTATTGGCTAGGGATTAATCACAATGTGATAAGTATTCGGAAGAGGACTAGGAGATAGGAAAAGAACCCCCCCACAGGCTGTTTTGCTGGCCGTTTCCGATTGTCCCATACGACGCTCTTCTCCGAATCTATAACCTTCTGAGACAATTTGGAATGACTGTTTGTCTTTGATAGTCAGTTTGCCCGCTTGTTCATTACAGCATATGTTGATCAACTGTTTCAAAACAGCCTGTTATCTGCTTTAAATAGATGATGATGAATAAGCTGAAATACTGGAACAGAAGTTAAGCTGAAACAGAAATGATGTTTAAGCTGAAAACCCCCCAACCTGTTGCTAACAAATAATAACATTTTTTTTAAATTTTATTTTTGCATAAGAAATTTTTTTTTTATTTTGAATATTGTTTTATTTATTTTAAAAAAAGTTATTTAGACAATAAATTTTTTTTAAATATTGTTATTGTTATTGATGTTGTTATGTTTTTTATCATATAGAAGCTGAAAATACAGCTTCTTATACCGATTAGCCGCGTTTAAGGCACAGAATTCCCATCCGTTATCATAAGTTGTTGATCTGCGTTGGGATACATATCATCTTCTTCTTCGTCGGTGGTATCCCAGTTTTCCGTACTTGAGCCGTCATCCTCGTGAAAACCACAATCAATCATATGATCAATGAATTGAAATATATCAACCCTTTCCTCAAAGTAACTCCCCACATTTTGCACAGTATAGTATGCACCTAGTTTAAGTAAACTTAGTGCATAATGATTATTTTGTTCATACTTATGATGCGAAAAAAGTCATCTTGGGGATCTATAGGTTGATACAACTGGTTTTTCCAGATGTGCTCCTGGAAGACGTCATATTCTCGACCGATGTTGTTCCTCTTTATGAATCTTAGCGTTGGCAGATTGCTGGGTAACACCAGCAAGTTGATGCAACTCAGTTGCAATTTCTTCATTACAGCACCGTATGAGCTATCACCGGCACTCCATTTTATTTTTAGTGGATTGGGTATTGTATAACCCTTTTGGTTATCATAGATTTTCCTTGTATGGAGATATTAGTATATATACGTTAGGCTCCCCATCCAGCGAGTGGCTGAATGAGATTCCTATCTCTTTTATTATATACTCTCCACTCTTTCCCATGAATCCATATGATTCAATGAACGCGATATTTAAATCGCTGCTTAAAATTTCTGGCTCGTTGTACATGTTATGAGCATCCATTATATTTTTTGATGGCAGAATTTTTTTTGGTTCTTGTTGCTGGCGGTTCAAGTATCTGTTTTGAACTAAATGATTGTTATGTCAGCATTGAAAATGAAACCTTTAGCCTCAACAATTATATTGTATACAAAATATGTAAAAGTATGTATATATTTTGATTTTTGAACTTCCTCTTCGTTTTGATAACATTTTTTCATAAATTTGCTGTTTGGCATTTCCTGCAACTCTTGCAGAAGGTTAGAGTTGGATATTTTCTTTTGTGTTAGCTAAAATAAAAGATTACAACTGTGTTGCTCCGCCTAAGTTGCTGTGCTGGGAAGGTTACTTATCTTTATTCATATGTAGCAAAAACAAAAGACATTTTTTCATATGCATCAAAACAAAAGATTACTGAGCCCGTCTAACTAAGTTATTTGATGGATTGTATTCAACTATTCGATCATGAATAAGAACACAGTAGGCTTCAACAGTCTCTTCATCGCTTGGAGTTGTTGATAAATCAATAGTGATTCGTATATCAATGGGCCCGCTTTTAACAGCTTCCTGTTGATGTGAAAGATCTATTACGATGATGGGTGCCTTCTCCTTAAATTCTTCTGGGCTCAAAAGAGGTTGTGGTGGTCGCATGTAGTAGCTTTCTTGAAATTTCATATACATTTCATAAAGCATTGCATAGCGAGATTGATCAAAGTTTATATTTAGATCATCATATGGATACGAATCAGAATTTAAATGTATTTTTAAGTTTACTAAATTATTTGATGTTATTGCATTTTTCGATAAAAAAGCAATTAATGCAACTACGAAATGCAAGAGTTAGCGGTCTGCTAGATTCAGTAACTTTTAACATTGAAAGTGAGGAAGCATGATTTAATTTTACATGCTGTTCCTTCCAAAAAATCTTGTGAATATTTAACTTGTGATTGTCATTTCCAACTTTTTGTGTGTAAACATTCCCCATATTTCTACTTAAAAGCAAGACTAATTCATGTTTGCAATTAAGTATGAGTTTATCATAGTCTTCAGCGAAGCCCTATAGCATTTTTAGTGGTACGATAAAGGAAAGGATAGGTGCTCTGATTGAACCATCCAGCATTTTGTCTCATAACACTCTCATCCTTATTAAATGAGACGTAGTTTTTTATTGTTGTAGTCATTCCTACATAACGAGTGCGATCGATTTCAACTCCGTTGAGCTCATATCGTATTTCATCAAATAAATACGCCATACAATTATTTTTTAGTACTCCTGCTGAAGTTAACTTATAATCAGCTAGAGAGATTGTTCCCTCTATATAAAGGAGACTTTCGTGGGGGTATATGTACATATAAATCTTGGTTTTGTATACAAATTCGAATTTCATCATTAGAATTATAAGAAGTATGCTGTTGTGGTTGATAAGTGTGATATTCTTTCCTAACTATGCTATTATCTTCGTAGGCTCTCTCACGAACATTTGAGATATTGCTCTCTATGCTATTACTATCCATTTTTATTGTTTTTTTATTTTTTCTTTATCTCGAAGTTAAGTATCTCAAAGTTAAAGTCCAATTGATTTTTAAAACGCTTTATTTGATGATGTTAAGGCTCTTTTGGTGGAATATGTTGTACTGCTCACTCCAACGTTTCGAATCAATCTGTTTGCACCCCTCTGGAGGGTTTTGTAGTTATATATTATCATCGTTGTGGTCTGACGAGTATTCGAAGTGCAATCTCTTCTCCCCGCAAATTAATAAGTTCACCGTTCTAATCAAGCAGTTCTACTCTTAGCTCTCGTATCTCTCGAGTGTTTACTGGTGGAGAGTTGAGCGCAAACTCATGTAGTATATGCGATTTGTTGTTGTTTACATAAGATCCTGTTACAATATTGCATTCTAAGCGAACAGCATTCACCAGCATTCAATAACATTTTCGATGTATGTTTCACATCAGCTTCTAGCACTCTCTTTCCATATCCAAGTATGCTACCAATTGAGCGATCTTTATTGAAATATATTGGTAAATTGCACTGAATATCTACTTGCATTGTATTGTTATTACCATCAATGTCCAACCATGCATTCGAATTCAGAATATTTCTATCATGCAGTTCATCTTTAATAAATTCAATAATATCATCGAGTTCATAGGAACCTATAGGTATTTCAATAACATTGTTAGCAATGCGAAATCGTCCATTGTCTAGTTCAGCATCTTTGTTTATAGTGAGAAATCCATATTTTTCCTTCCAACACAATCGACATATTTTTATGAAAGTATTAAAGGTCATATCAAGACCAACATGATCTGAATAAATATGCTTCATATTCATTTCATCTTGCTTGAACACTATTATTAAGTTTGCATTATCACGCACAAGATGTTTGGGGATACGGATATAAGTTTGACATTTTTCATTTCATTTCATAATATCACTAACTATACAATACATAGATGGGACAAACGTAAGATTTTTTGATTGCAAACACTAGCCTACCCATGGAACCCCAGAGACCTTCGGCAAAAAGCCGAACGTTCGTACGCTCAATGAGAGCAAGTGAGAGCAAGTTCTGTCAATGTATGTGTGCACTAGTCGGTACATGGGCAGGCATCGTAGTGTGTGTGTGAAGTGAAGTTTTACAACACCGCACTTCAATAGCTCGCTCGACACAAATTTTTAATTTTCGACAAAACATCGACAATATGAAGTGAATATACCCCTGTGGAAAGGATATCAATCAATCTTTGCATCGAATTGCAAAGTGTCTCGGTGGCTGTCACGATAGAGTGTTCGCTTGACGAATCGAATCACCGTTGGTTCGATTCCCAGTGGCCCAGAGGGGCCATTCCTGCGGGGCGAGTATTGAGGCAACCGTCCCACTCCGGAGTCCGAAACTTTGCTTCTTCTTGGGGCACCTCGAGAGAATCCGTCCCGTCATTTCCCCTCGTGGGGTCGAACTGAATCTTTATTTTCGGAGTCGACTTAGTATAGGATGCTTCCAACTCGGACAGACGAGCCCATATCGGCTCCGGCAGTTCCTGGGTGAGTAGTGCGGCAAAATTCTTGCGAGCCTCCTCGACTCGACATTCTGCGTCGAAGCCGAACTCACCGGCCAGGGAGACCAATTCCTCCTTGCGACGGGCGTATATCCAGCGTGCGCCCACCCCCGGGTTTTTAATATTAATAGGGATATCGTACTCACCACCGTCCCTGTGGGGAACCGTGTTGGACTCTTCTTTAGATGACATCGTATTCGGTTGACGCTTCTTCTTGTCTTTCTTGTGGTTTTGGGGCGTTTATCACTGTCACTGGGCTTGGTTTTTTTTTTTTTTTTGATTTCTTTGACCTTCCGCAGATTTCGCTTATTGGTCTCACTTTTCCGTCATTTACTTCGTTAACTCGAACTTCTGGTTTATGCACTTTCCCGAGGGGATTTAGGTTAGATTCGCGTAAAGACATACATATCTTTTTTTTTCTTTTAAATCAAATTTTCCCTGATCTTTGAACACCATTGTCTTTTCCCTGAAAACTAGCGTGACCGACCACGGAACGGGGCTTTAATCCGTCCGAACGTTCACCCGTCGAAAATCTCGGGTCCCTGCTCGGGCGCCACTTGTAAGGAACCTTCTAAGGCCGGGGTACACCTCTCAGTCTTATGGGTCCACAAAGGGGAACGGGTCCGTTTATGGCGCTGGCAGAACCGCTATGACTCGATGGGGAGGCTTGCCCCGGGGAAAGGATATTGTCCCACTCCTCCGCCACTGGTTCCGGTCTTAATTTCTTCGGCGGTGGATATGGTATTGTATCGCTGGAGCTGTCATCTATTATGATGATTTCTTCCATCTTCTCTGTAAAAAGGGAATTAGGTTAACCTATATACCTTCTTATAGTCGTTCCCTATGCCCTTGTCCTAACCCTGCCTACGGTGCAGTTTACAAATCGTTTCGATTATCTTAGTTATCATAACATGGGGTTTTGTTTTTTTTCTTTTTTTTTCTATATTTATAACTTAAGATCTACCTTACGACGTTACTCTTATTCGACTTCTCTCCCTCTTAGGGTTTCGGCTTGAGTTTCTTCATCAGCGTAGGGGTCGTCTTGATTGTGGTGAGGCTTCAACTGAGAGATATGAGCGACTCGCCCTTGCCGATCGCCTGGTCGCCTCAGACGGACGATGTTGGGGGAGACGAATTTTGTCACCCGATATGGCCCATCGAATTTGGGGGCCAGTTTAGCCGCGATCCCTTCAGCTGCATTGGACAGTTGATGTCGCCTGCACCACACCCACGAATGGAGTGTAGGTCGCCATTCCCGGCGTCGTAGATTGTAATACCTACCCTGGTCTCTTGAGGCTCTTTGGAGATTATCTTGCACTATGTGAAAGATCTCCCTCATCCGGCTGGCTCGCTCTTCGGGGGTTTGCTGCTTTGTTCCTGAGCCTGAGGTCACCTTGTCGTATAGCGTGGCCGGCAATCGCGGCTCGCGCCCATGCATCAAAAATGCTGGGGTGTAACCGGTGGAGTCGGCTACGCTGGAATTGATGGCCAGCATAATCTCGGCCAATTTTTGATCCCATGTTTGGTGTTCTTCGGTAATTAATTGTGCCATCATGGTCTTGATGGTACGGTTGGATCGCTCCGTGGGGTTACTTTGCGGACTATATGGGGCGGTATGTTGAAGTTCTATCCCGAGGGAAGACATCATCGCTGTGAACGCCCGACTGGTGAATTGCGTACCGTTGTCGCAGACAAAAATTCGGGGAATGCCAAACCGAGCGAGAATGTGTTCCCTGAAAGCCTTTTGTAAGCTGGCCGCCGTCGCTTTCTTGAGAGGTATTAACTCCACCCATTTTGAAAACGCGTCATGGAACACCAGTAACATCGTATGCCCGTGTGTCGATCGTGGGAGAGGACCGATGAAGTCCGCGCAGAGAGTCTCCATTGGTTCTTCTGATCGCCTCGTGAGCATTTTTCCCGCCGGTCTTATCTGCGGGACTTTAAATTTTTGGCACGATTCGCACCCTCTTACGTACCTAGCTATATCTGGCAGCATACCTGGCCAGTAGTAGCGTTGCATCGCTTTGGTGACCGTTTTCCGTACACCCAGATGTCCCGCCGTGGGAACGTCATGACACTCTTGTAGTACCCTATTCCTGTTCTCGTTGGCGACACATAATTTTCAGGGCCAATGATCGTCGTCGTCGGTACGGTGTTCGATATTACGGTACATCTGGCCGTTTTCAATGGCATAGTCGGCATACTTCTCGGGTTCTCGGGAAACTTTATCCATCATCTTGTTTATCCACTGGCATGCCGGGGCTTCGGTACGCATCTGACGGAGTGCCTCTCCTGGCTGACGAGATAATGTATCCGCTAAAACATTTAATTGTCCTTTCCTATACCTGATATCGAAATGGTACTGTTGGAGCTCCAACGCCCATCGTGCTACTCGACCCGACGGGGTTTGGATCGAGTTGAGCCACCTCAGTGCCATGTGAGGACTGCTCCCACCCCGACGTCACTTGCATCGGTCTGTAGCACGAATTTTTGCCCGAAATCCGGACATGCGAGGACTGGTGCCGTGGTGAGACACTCCTTCAATTTTATGAACGCTTCCTCCTGTTCGTTTCCCCAACTCCAGCGTTTTCCCTTTTTTAGCAGACTGGACATGGGCTGTGTTATGGTCGAGAAATTTGGTACGAATCGTCGGTACCAGGAAGCCATCCCTAAACATTGACGCAACTCCTTTACGTTTGACGAGGGCTTCAAATCTCGTACCGCCGCGACTTTAGTGGGATCGGTGTGTATCCCCTGGTCACTGATAACATGACCCAAGTATGTCAGTTTTCTCTGGAAGAATGTACATTTTTCTCCGTTTATCCTCAAATTAGCGCGCCGTAATCTTCTCAACACTTCCATTAAGTTAGTTAGGTGCTGCTCCAGGGTACTTCCGATCACGATGATATCGTCTAAATAGGCGAAAGCATACGGTTCCATATCCGCTCCGATGACGCTGTCCAACGCTCGTTGGAATGTAGCGCTAGCCGAATGTAGCCCGAACGGCATCACCTTCCAGTGGTACAAGCCTCGTCCGGGCACGGTAAAGGCTGTACATTCTCTACTTTCTTTGGCTAACGGGACTTGCCAATACCCATTCTTCAGGTCCAACGATGAGATGTATCGGGCCTCTCGTAACTTCTCCAGAATATGGTGAATCCTCGGGACCGGGTAGGCGTCCTTCACTGAATTAGCGTTCAGTTGCCGAAAGTCGATACACATCCGCCATTTTCCGTTTTTCTTTTTAACCAATACAATAGGCGAACTGTGGGGACTTTTTGAAGGTCGATGGCACCCTCGCGTAACAATTCCTCATACTGTGTGTCGATGATTTCCTGCATTGCGGGGTTCTTCGGGTAGTACCGCTGTTTCATCGCCTTATCTTCCTTCAAGGTGATGCGGTGTTCAGCTATATGGGTCACTCCCGTCATCCCGTCAAACTTTGCCAATTCTGCATCGAGGATATCTTGGACCTGGGGGTCTAGAGGGACTTGTGCAGGACTCACGTCCTGTGTCTCCTCTGTTTCGCTATCCGTATCCGCCTCGATTTGATGGAGGGCTTCCATCCTTCTCTGTACCTTGGGCGAGGGTCCGTGTTCCCCACTACCTTCCCGTCGCCGTGACCCCAATGGGGTACTTCGTTCAGGTGTCCCGCTATTCGTCGCCCTCTGGGGCGTACCTCCTTGCTGTGGATACTGTCTCACTCTGGTAGGACCCGTTCGCGTGCCCTGTGGAGACGTGACCCTTGGAGTTCCGGTGACTCTGGCATCAGGGGGATTCATGACGGTGGTCCTCCCTGGTCGCAGTCGAGCGTCTTCTCCTCCTACTGCTGGGATTTGTAACATTAATGAGGCGGTACCAATTTGTATCCGCGTCGCCATCGCCTGGAGAAAATCCATTCCTAGAATCACCGGATCCAACATAGTTGGCATTACCAGGAATGGCATAGCTACTCTTTTCCCGGCCAGATATACCGGGATCCTGAATAACCGAGTGATCTCCATCCTTGACCCATTGGCTAGTGATACGGTAGTGCGGACATCCACGAATTCTCCTGCATTCGCTATCTCCTGTGCCAGGTCTCCGCTTATGAAGCTCCTAGTTGCCTCTGTATCCAGGGTTGCCGTCGCTATAAGTTCTGCTATTTTTATCCGGGCAACTATCCTGCCTCCGATCTCACGTAAGTCCGTGTCTATTGTCTGGGCGCTGATTGGTGGGTCACTTCCCTGGCCCGGTCTGGGGAAGGACCTCTGCCATTTCCCGCTGTACTGCGTCGACAGCACTCAAAAGACGTGACTCCTCTTCGACCACATTCCCAACAAAACGAGATGTGCTCATTGTTGCACTCTCGACTCATGTGGCCTATCCTTCCGCATCGTCTGCAAGCGCGACGCACGTCCACAGGTCCTCTATCTTCACTGGCACCGCGATTCAATAGCGGGAGTGTAGCGGGTTGGTTTCTGGGAGCGGGATCTCTAAAAGGGTTCTGCCGTTGCGTACGAGTTGAATAATTTACCGGTGACCGAACTTGGTCGACTCTCCCTAACGGGGCTGAGTGAGCTAAATCCTGTCGCCGAACATTCTCATATTCCGTTGCCATCTCAATCAATTCGCTCAATGTGCGAAACTCGTGCCTGCGGACGTGAAGGCTATATTCCGGTGCCGAGTTTTCGTAAATTCTGTACAACTCCTGAGCGTCGCCGTATCCAGCATGGTGCATAAGGGTCCGCAGCTCGATTACGTAATCCTTGAACGACTCTCCTTTGATCTGAGTGCGTTCCCGGATTTGATCCTCTAACCGCTCAAAGTAATGTGGGGTCAAGAAAAATTTTAAGAATTCTTTACGGAAAACACCCCATGAGGCGTTGTGAAGCCTACTTGTACGAAACCATCGTGCCGCTCGGCCAAAAAATACCTCCGACATAGCTCGGGGTATCCGCTCCTTGTCGAGGCCATATGTCTCGATCTTCTCTAATAATTCCTCTATAAAGGACAAGGGGTCCTCCGACCCATCGAAACGTAATCCCCATTTACGCACGCGGTCGGGTAGATTGGAAGAAGGTTCGGCAGGTGTGATGGGTATACAAGGTGAAAGAAGCTCGTTTCTTGGTAATTCTTCAAAACGGACCGCTCGGCTGGCCCTAGGAGGGGCCATTCCTGCGGGGCGAGTATTGAGGCAACCGTCCCACTCCGGAGTCCGAAACTTTGCTTCTTCTTGGGGCACCTCGAGAGAATCCGTCCCGTCATTTCCCCTCGTGGGGTCGAACTGAATCTTTATTTTCGGAGTCGACTTAGTATAGGATGCTTCCAACTCGGACAGACGAGCCCATATCGGCTCCGGCAGTTCCTGGGTGAGTAGTGCGGCAAAATTCTTGCGAGCCTCCTCGACTCGACATTCTGCGTCGAAGCCGAACTCACCGGCCAGGGAGACCAATTCCTCCTTGCGACGGGCGTATATCCAGCGTGCGCCCACCCCCGGGTTTTTAATATTAATAGGGATATCGTACTCACCACCGTCCCTGTGGGGAACCGTGTTGGACTCTTCTTTAGATGACATCGTATTCGGTTGACGCTTCTTCTTGTCTTTCTTGTGGTTTTGGGGCGTTTATCACTGTCACTGGGCTTGGTTTTTTTTTTTTTTTGATTTCTTTGACCTTCCGCTGATTTCGCTTATTGGTCTCACTTTTCCGTCATTTACTTCGTTAACTCGAACTTCTGGTTTAGGCACTTTCCCGAGGGGATTTAGGTTAGATTCGCGTAAAGACATACATATCTTTTTTATACCCTTGCAGAGGGTATTATAAAATTGGTCAGATGTTTGTAACGCATAGAAATATACGTTTCCGACCCCATAAAGTATATATATTCTTGATCAGCATCAATAGCCTAGTCGATTAAGACATGTCCGTCTGTCCGTCTGTCTGTTTCTATCAAGTTTTAGACCATAAATTTTTAAGCTACATAGTTGAAACATGAAAAGTTAAGTTCCTTAATCTATGAAGTATGAAAAGTGTAAAAATGAGTAGGATCGGATAATTATAACCGGAGTTATTAACTAAAACGTGGAGGTACCTCGAGTAAAATAAGCAGTTTTCTTTGGCAGCAAAGAAACAAAAACAAATTCCAAGCAATCACACACACACATACATATGCAAAAACTGGTCACCACGCGGTGTGTAAGAGAGACAGAAACATTTGCGTTGTGTTGTTGTACAGAACGAACGTTTGCTATAGTTTTCTCTTCAATTACTTTAAAAATTTTGTTTTTAAATTAAATAATAGCTGCAAGGGTATACAAACTTCGGCAGAGCCAAAGTTAGCTTCTTTGATATTTTTTCTTTTAAATCAAATTTTCCCTGATCTTTGAACACCATTGTCTTTTCCCTGAAAACTAGCGTGACCGACCACGGAACGGGGCTTTAATCCGTCCGAACGTTCACCCGTCGAAAATCTCGGGTCCCTGCTCGGGCGCCACTTGTAAGGAACCTTCTAAGGCCGGGGTACACCTCTCAGTCTTATGGGTCCACAAAACAAGGAATTTGTAGTTGCCGAGACCTTTGATAGACGGGGCGTGGTAGGTCCGGCTAATTCGGGCAAACCTTCACCGCGATTTTGATCTCGTTGGGTCGCGGAGTACCCCAGGATTCGCGCCTCACGCGTCCCTGGTGTACGATCGTGACTGAGATCAGGGTATGAGGGTACGGGTCGGTGCTACACGGGGGCACCGCTGGTTTGGGGGTGGTTAGGGTATCTTTGAGGTTCCCGACTCGTCCTAGTCCTTGCTAGGAGTACTCAGTGATCCCGGAGTTACGGGGGGTTAACCGCAACTAGTGGGCAGTTCCACACCTAATGCGCTGGGTTAAAGGGTCTTAGTTTAGGCGGGTAGGGTCGTCGTCGCTTCAACTCAGAGTCCTTTACGAATATTCTTGGAGTTACGGAATGTTACTCAAAACCAGTAGGGCAGCTCCTCTACTTGATTTGATTGGTTAGTGGAGGAGGGAAGGGAGGTTAATGACCATTAATTATTACACCTAATACCCCTACATGTAAATGAAATGCCAAGGAGTCCGTATAAAAGAATATATTTCCTCTTCTTTATTTTTTTTTTTTTTTTTATGGGGTTTCTTTTCCTTTTATAATTTTATTCCTTTTTTTACAAAAATGATCGCGTAATCGTGACTGGACTGCACCGTGTCTATCCTCTTCCCCGAAGCTTATATCTAACTTCTGCGACTGTCGGATTAATTTGTCTGGTTCACCTTTTATCTTTTTATTGTTTAATTAATTTTATTGTTTTATTTGGTCAGTCGCGCACTTATTTCTGTTCTTTTACCACTGTGTTTTTATTTTATTAAATTTTTATCCTCCTTGTGTCTCTGTCACTATGATTTTTATCTATTACTTTTTTTTTTAAGATTGTTCTTTCTTCACTTCCACTATCACCCGTTTTCCTTTTCTCCTTTTTTTTTTATTTACGACTGTTCACTTCAGCTGCCAAAACTTAAGTGCCCGAGACCGCCACGCTTGCGTCGTGATGAAGCCTCCTTGCTCCTATTTGAGCTTTTCCTATCGGCTCATTATTGGTTCTTATCGATATCAATTAACCTAATGTGACCCCATTACTACTCAAAATTGGGCCGACTCGCTAATGATATGCAGATAGCTAACAATTTACATGCTGATGACCGGTGGAAATGCCCGCCCTTTTGAAACTAAATTGCTAACTTAAATTATATATTATATTATATTATATTATATTATATTATATTATATTATATTATATTATATTATATTATATTATATTATATTATATTATATTATATTATATTATATTATATTATATTATATTTATATTATATTATATTATATTATATTATATTATATTATATTATATTATATTATATTATATTATATTATATTATATTATATTATATTATATTATATATTATATTATATTATATTATATTATATTATATTATATTATATTATATTATATTATATTATATTATATTATATTATATTATATTATATTATATTATATTATATTATATTATATTATATTATATTATATTATATTATATTATATTATATTATATTATATTATATTATATTATATTATATTATATTATATTATATTATATTATATTATATTATATTATATTATATTATATTATATTATATTATATTATATTATATTATATTATATTATATTATATTATATTATATTATATTATATTATATTATATTATATTATATTATATTATATTATATTATATTATATTATATTATATTATATTATATTATATTATATTATATTATATTATATTATATTATATTATATTATATTATATTATATTATATTATATTATATTATATTATATTATATTATATTATATTATATTATATTATATTATATTATATTATATTATATTATATTATATTATATTATATTATATTATATTATATTATATTATATTATATTATATTATATTATATTATATTATATTATATTATATTATATTATATTATATTATATTATATTATATTATATTATATTATATTATATTATATTATATTATATTATATTATATTATATTATATTATATTATATTATATTATATTATATTATATTATATTATATTATATTATATTATATTATATTATATTATATTATATTATATTATATTATATTATATTATATTATATTATATTATATTATATTATATTATATTATATTATATTATATTATATTATATTATATTATATTATATTATATTATATTATATTATATTATATTATATTATATTATATTATATTATATTATATTATATTATATTATATTATATTATATTATATTATATTATATTATATTATATTATATTATATTATATTATATTATATTATATTATATTATATTATATTATATTATATTATATTATATTATATTATATTATATTATATTATATTATATTATATTATATTATATTATATATTATATTATATTATATTATATTATATTATATTATATTATATTATATTATATTATATTATATTATATTATATTATATTATATTATATTATATTATATTATATTATATTATATTATATTATATTATATTATATTATATTATATTATATTATATTATATTATATTATATTATATTATATTATATTATATTATATTATATTATATTATATTATATTATATTATATTATATTATATTATATTATATTATATTATATTATATTATATTATATTATATTATATTATATTATATTATATTATATTATATTATATTATATTATATTATATTATATTATATTATATTATATTATATTATATTATATTATATTATATTATATTATATTATATTATATTATATTATATTATATTATATTATATTATATTATATTATATTATATTATATTATATTATATTATATTATATTATATTATATTATATTATATTATATTATATTATATTATATTATATTATATTATATTATATTATATTATATTATATTATATTATATTATATTATATTATATTATATTATATTATATTATATTATATTATATTATATTATATTATATTATATTATATTATATTATATTATATTATATTATATTATATTATATTATATTATATTATATTATATTATATTATATTATATTATATTATATTATATTATATTATATTATATTATATTATATTATATTATATTATATTATATTATATTATATTATATTATATTATATTATATTATATTATATTATATTATATTATATTATATTATATTATATTATATTATATTATATTATATTATATTATATTATATTATATTATATTATATTATATTATATTATATTATATTATATTATATTATATTATATTATATTATATTATATTATATTATATTATATTATATTATATTATATTATATTATATTATATTATATTATATTATATTATATTATATTATATTATATTATATTATATTATATTATATTATATTATATTATATTATATTATATTATATTATATTATATTATATTATATTATATTATATTATATTATATTATATTATATTATATTATATTATATTATATTATATTATATTATATTATATTATATTATATTATATTATATTATATTATATTATATTATATTATATTATATTATATTATATTATATTATATTATATTATATTATATTATATTATATTATATTATATTATATTATATTATATTATATTATATTATATTATATTATATTATATTATATTATATTATATTATATTATATTATATTATATTATATTATATTATATTATATTATATTATATTATATTATATTATATTATATTATATTATATTATATTATATTATATTATATTATATTATATTATATTATATTATATTATATTATATTATATTATATTATATTATATTATATTATATTATATTATATTATATTATATTATATTATATTATATTATATTATATTATATTATATTATATTATATTATATTATATTATATTATATTATATTATATTATATTATATTATATTATATTATATTATATTATATTATATTATATTATATTATATTATATTATATTATATTATATTATATTATATTATATTATATTATATTATATTATATTATATTATATTATATTATATTATATTATATTATATTATATTATATTATATTATATTATATTATATTATATTATATTATATTATATTATATTATATTATATTATATTATATTATATTATATTATATTATATTATATTATATTATATTATATTATATTATATTATATTATATTATATTATATTATATTATATTATATTATATTATATTTATATTATATTATATTATATTATATTATATTATATTATATTATATTATATTATATTATATTATATTATATTATATTATATTATATTATATTATATTATATTATATTATATTATATTATATTATATTATATTATATTATATTATATTATATTATATATTATATTATATTATATTATATTATATTATATTATATTATATTATATTATATTATATTATATTATATTATATTATATTATATTATATTATATTATATTATATTATATTATATTATATTATATTATATTATATTATATTATATTATATTATATTATATTATATTATATTATATTATATTATATTATATTATATTATATTATATTATATTATATTATATTATATTATATTATATTATATTATATTATATTATATTATATTATATTATATTATATTATATTATATTATATTATATTATATTATATTATATTATATTATATTATATTATATTATAATATATTATATTATATTATATTATATTATATTATATTATATTATATTATATTATATTATATTATATTATATTATATTATATTATATTATATTATATTATATTATATTATATTATATTATATTATATTATATTATATTATATTATATTGTGACGGTGTGGGATGGACCCACCCCTCACAACAATTTTCCTTGTAACATATACTCTTTTCTTTTTATATTTTGCTAAAATACGCCACTGGAGGCATACCTTTAAGTTTAAAAGAAAAAGGAAACAACTTCTTAATTTGAAATGAGGGCGGGCTCGCCAACTTGTAAATAGCTATCTACATATCATTAACGGGTTGACTCAGTTTCGAGTAGTAATTAGGTCACGTTAGGATAAATGATATCGATGAGAACCGATAATGAGCCGATAGAAAAGCTCAAATGGGAGCAAGGGGGCTTCATCACAACGCAAGCGTGGCGGACTGGTTCACTTAGTTTTGGCAGCCAAGGTGAGCAGACGTAAAGAAAAAGGAAACGGGAAAGAAAGTGATAAGTGAAAAGGAAACCGAACCACGTGCGTAGACCAATATATAAAAAAAAAAAAAAAATTTAGTGACAGAGACACAGAAGATAAAGTGAAAAAAAAGGAAAAATATAAACGGAAATTAGAGTAATAAAAAAAAAAAAAAAAAAAATATAGCGAAACGGCAACGACACAAATTAAATAAATGCAAAAAAATTTTAAATAATTAAATTTAACAAAACCCCAAATTATAATTAAATTATAATTATAATTAAATTTAATTAATTAAAAAGAAAAGAATCAATTTATTTAAATTAATCCTAGCCGCCACGTGCAGAGGTAAGCTTTTTGAGAAGTGCATAGGCAAGGTGCAGTGCGGTGTGGGGTTTACGATTGTGCAAAAAAAAAAAGATAAAAGGAATTAAAGTGAATACGAGAAATAGAAAACCCCTGAATGCCGATCCATCGGCCCTTCGTTTTATTTGCATGCGGTAGAAGTGGGCGTAATAATTGACTAACTACCCCTTTTCCTCACCCTCCCTCCTATTAACTCATCGATTCAAGTAGAGGAGCTGTCCTACTGGTCTCGAATAATTTTCCGTAACCTCAAGGACATTCGTGAAGGAATTTGTGTTGAAGCGTGGACGACACTACCCGCCTAAACGCAGATCCTTTAGGAAGCCTTGACCCACCCCCGTCTGCCCCATTAACCCCGTCACTATTAGGGAGCGGAGTCGCCCACTAGTGGCGATTGGCCCTTATAGCCCCAGGGTTTATCCTCCGAGTATTTCCGATCCGACGAGGACGCCGCTACCCGTCTGAGCCAGGATCCTTGAAGGTACCCTAACCCGTCCCAAACCCAGCGGAGCCGCGGTGTGGCACCGACTCCCGGCCCCAAGCCTCAGTCTCAGCTACGGCGGTACTCCAGGTACGCGTGGGCGCGAATCCTGGGTGCACCGCAACCCAACGTGGTTGAAACCTCGGTAGAAGCTAGTCGGAAGTAGTCGGACCGACCACGCCCCGTCTATCGGAGGTCTCGGCAATTACAAATTCCTTGTGTTGTGAACCCCATGAGACTGAGAGGTGTGCTCCGGCCTTAGAAGGTTCCTTACAAGTGGCGCCCGAGCAGGGACCCGAGATTTTCGACGGGTGAATGTTCGGACGGATTAAAGCCCCGTTCCGTGGTCGGTCACGCTAGATCTCAGGGAAAAGAGAGAGAAACCGGGTGTAGCCAAAGGGCCACTTGTGTCTAGAGACAGAGGGAAATTTGATTAAGAAGAAAAAAAAAAAAAAATTTTTTTTTTGGTCGCTTCGTTCTAGCAACGCCTTCAGTTGCAAACGGGAAAACAAAAACGCGGTTTGACGAGACAGAAACAGTGAGACCGGTAGACGAAGTGGTCGGGAAAAACGAAAAAAAAAGGGGAAGGTGCGAAACCTACGGGAAAGTGAAAATCGAATCGTGACATCCAAATCAAAAAAAAAAAAAAAAAAAAAAAAATTTTTTGGATTAATTCCTTAATCAACGTGCAGAGCGGAGCTTTGTCCATCGAGAAAGGCGAGCGGAAGAGGCAGCAGAATACGATGTCCTCTAAGGAAGAGTCAAACACAGTTCCTCTTAAGGATGGTGGTGAGTACGATATCCCCACTAATATAAGAAACCCAGGGGTGGGTGCTCGCTGGATATACGCCCGGCGCAAGGAGGAATTGGTCTCTCTGGCCAATGAGTTCGGCTTCGACGCAGAGTGTCGAGTTGAAGAGGCTCGCAAGAATTTTGCCGCACTGCTCACCCAGGAGCTACCGGAGCCGATATGGTCTCGTCTGGCCGAGCTGGAAGCATCCTATACAAAGTCGACTCCAAAAATCAAGGTACATTTCGACTCCACGAGGGGAAATGATGTGACAGATTCCCTTGAGGTGCCCCAAGAAG
Source organism: Drosophila saltans (assembly GCA_018903575.1). Taxonomy (NCBI): domain Eukaryota; kingdom Metazoa; phylum Arthropoda; class Insecta; order Diptera; family Drosophilidae; genus Drosophila; species Drosophila saltans. The sequence continues at coordinate 101,080 of JAEIGH010000150.1, read as the reverse complement.
AGGCAAAGTTTCGTACTCCGGAGTGGGACGGTTGTCTCAATACCCGCCCCGCGGGAATGGCCCCTCCTAGGGCCAGCCGAATGGTTCGTTTTGAAGAGTTGCCGAGAGACGAGTTTCTTTCACCTCGTACACCGGTCATACCTGCCGAGCCTCCCTCCAGTCTCCCAGACCACGTACGTAAATGGGGACTACGTTTCGATGGGTCGGAGGATCCCTTATCATTTATAGAGGAGTTATTAGAGAAGATCGAGACATATGGCCTCGACAAGGAGCGGATCCCCCCGAGCTATGTCGGAGGTATTCTCGGGCCGAGCGGCGCGATGGTTCCGTACTAGTAGGCTTCATAACGCTACATGGGGTGTTTTCCGTAAAGAGTTCTTGAAATTTTTCTTGACCCCACATTACTTTGAGCGGTTAGAGGATCAAATCCGGGAACGCACTCAAATCAAGGGAGAGTCGTTCAAGGATTACGTAATCGAACTACGGACCCTTATGCACCACGCGGGATACGATAACGCTCAGGAACTGTACCGAATTTACGAAAATTCGGCACCGGAATATCGCCTTTACGTCCGTAGGCACGAATTCCGCACGTTAAGCGAGTTGATTGAGATGGCAACGGAATATGAGAATGTCAGACGACAGGATTTAGCCCTATCAGTACCGTCCGGGAGAGCCGACCAAGGTCGGCCCCCAGTAAATTATTCCACGCATCCACACCGGCAGAACCCTTTTAGAGATCACGCGCTCAGAGGTCAACCCGTCCCACCCCCGTTATTAAATCACGGTGCCAATGACGAAAGAGGACCGGTGGACGTACGGCGCGCCTGTAGGCGGTGCGGGAGGATAGGCCACATGAGCCGAGAGTGCAATAACGAGCGCATCCTGTTTTGTTGGGAATGTGGCCGAAGAGGGGTCACGTCATTCGAATGTTGTCGACGCAGTGCCGCGGGAAATGGCAGAGGTCCTTCCCCAGACCGGGCCAGGGAAGTGACCCACCAATCAGCGCCCAGGCAATAGACGCGGACTTACGTGAGGTCGGGGACAGGATAGTTGCCCAGATAAAGATAGCGGGTCTTACAGCGATGGCAACCCTGGATACGGGGGCCACCCGAAGTTTCATAAGTGGAGGCTTGACACAGGAGATAGCGAGTGCAGGAGAAGTTTTGGATGTCCGCACTACCGTATCGCTAGCCAATGGGTCAAAGCTGGAGATCACTCGGCTATTCAGGATCATGGTACAGCTGGCCGGGAGAAGCGTAGTCATGCCGTTCCTGGTGATGCCAACTATGCTGGACCCGGTGATTTTAGGAATGGATTTCCTCCAGGCGATGGAGACGCGGATACAAATCGGTACCGCATCATTAATGTTACGAACCCCAGCGGCGGGAGGAGAAGACGCACGGTTACGACCAGGTACGACCCACACCACGAGTCCCCCTGACGTCAGGGCCACAGGGATTCCAAGGGTCACGTCCCCACAGAGCTCACAAACCGGTCCTGCCGGACGGAAGATACCTGTCCCGCAAGGAGGTGCCCCTCCGTGGGCAGTCGCTACGAGTAGGGAATGCAGAAGGGCAACGTCGAGTAGCGAAACACCAGAACGAAGTTCCTCATCGGGGTCACGGCGACGAGAAGGTGATGGAGAATACGGACCCTCACCCAAGGTAGCGAGGAGGATGGAAGCCCTCCACCAAATTGAGGCGGATACTGACAGTGAGACGGAAGAGGTCAGGGACGGGAGTCCCGAACAAGTCCCTCTATCTCCACAGGTCCAACGCATTCTCGATACAGAGTTGGCAAAGTTCGACGGGATGACGGGAGTAACACACATAGCTGAACACCGTATCACTTTAAAAGAGGATAAGGCGATGAAACAGCGGTACTACCCGAAGAACCCCGCAATGCAGGGAGTTATCGACACACAAGTGGAGGAATTATTACGCGAAGGGGCCATCGAACCCTCAAAAGTCCACACAGTTCTCCTATCGTGTTAGTCAGAAAGAAAAACGGGAAATGGCGGATGTGTATCGATTTTAGGCAGCTGAATGCCAATTCGGTGAAGGACGCCTATCCGGTCCCAAGAATTCACCATATTTTGGAGAAATTACGAGAGGCCCGATACATCTCCTCGCTCGACCTGAAGAATGGATATTGGCAGGTCCCGTTAGCCAAGGAAAGTCGAGAGTGTACAGCCTTTACCGTGCCCGGACGGGGCTTGTACCATTGGAAGGTGATGCCCTTTGGGTTACATTCGGCTAGCGCTACCTTCCAACGAGCGTTGGACAGTGTCATCGGAGCGGATATGGAGCCATATGCTTTCGCTTATTTGGACGATATTATCGTGATCGGGAGTACCCCGGAACAACACTTAACTAACCTAATGGAAGTGTTGAGAAGATTACGACGCGCAAATTTGAGGATAAACCGGGAAAAATGTACATTCTTCCAGAGAAAGCTGACCTACTTGGGCCATGTTATCAGTGACCAGGGGATACACACTGATCCCACCAAGGTTGCTGCAGTACGAGATTTGAAGCCCCCGTCTAACGTCAAAGAGTTGCGGCAATGCTTAGGAATGGCTTCCTGGTACCGACGATTCGTACCCAATTTCTCGACCATCACACAGCCCATGTCGAGTCTACTAAAAAAGGGAAAACACTGGAGTTGGGAAAGCGAGCAGGAGGAGGCGTTTGCAAAGTTGAAGGAGTGTCTCACCACGGCGCCAGTCCTCGCATGTCCAGATTTCGGGCAAAAGTTTGTATTGCAGACCGACGCAAGTGACGTCGGAGTGGGAGCAGTCCTCACACAGGAGATCGATGGCCACGAACGGGTAATCGCCTATGCTAGTCGCCGTCTGATCGCGGCCGAAGAGAATTATACGACGACCGAGAAGGAATGTTTGGCCATTGTCTGGGCCATTAGGAAGATGAGGTGCTATCTGGAAGGATATCGCTTCGAGGTAGTCACGGATCATATGGCACTGAGGTGGCTCAACTCGATACAAACCCCCGTCGGGTCGAGTAGCACGGTGGGCTTTAGAGCTCCAACAGTACCAATTCGATGTCCGGTATAGGAAAGGACAACTAAACGTTTTAGCGGATACCTTATCCCGTCAGCCAGGAGAGGCGCTCCGTCAGATGCGCACCGAAGTCCCTACATGCCAGTGGATAAACAAGATGATGGATAGAGTTTCCCGAGAACCCGAGAAGTACGCCGACTATGCCATTGAAAACGGCCAGATCTACCGTAACATCGGGCACCAATCCGACGACGACGATCATTGGCCCTGGAAACTGTGCGTCGCCAATGAGAACAGGAAAAGGGTACTGCAAGAGTGTCATGATGTTCCCACTGCAGGCCATCTAGGTATTCGGAAGACGGTCACCAAAGCGATGCAACGCTACTACTGGCCAGGTATGCTGCGAGACGTAGCTAGGTACGTAAGAGGGTGCGAGTCGTGCCAAAAATTCAAAGTGCCGCAGATAAGACCCGCGGGAAAAATGCTCACGAGGCGATCGGAAGAGCCAATGGAGGTTCTCTGTGCAGACTTCATAGGTCCCCTCCCACGTTCGAAACACGGGCATTCAATGTTACTGGTGTTCCACGACGCGTTTTCGAAATGGGTGGAGTTAATACCGCTACGGAAAGCAACGGCAGCTAGCTTGCAAAAGGCTTTCAGGGAACACATTCTCGCGCGGTTTGGCATTCCCCGAATTTTTGTTTGCGACAACGGTACCCAGTTCACCAGCCGGGCGTTCACTGCAATGATGTCTTCCCTCGGGATAGAACTCCAACATACCGCCCCGTATAGCCCCCAAGGCAACCCGACGGAACGATCCAATCGCACCATCAAGACTATGATGGCGCAATTAATTACCGAAGAACACCAGACGTGGGATCAGAGATTGGCAGAGATTATGCTGGCCATCAATTCAAGCGTAGCCGACTCTACCGGTTATACCCCAGCGTTCCAATGCATGGGCGGGAGCCCCGACTGCCAGCCACCCTCTACGACAAGGTAACCCGAGGTTCAGGAACTCAACAACAAACCCCAGAGGATCGAGCCAGCCGGATGAGGGATATCTTCCACATTGTGCGAGGGAACCTTCAAAGAGCCGCAAAGACCAAGGAAGATATTACAACCTACGACATCGGGAGTGGCGACCTACACTCCAGTCATGGGTGTGGTGCAGGCGACACCAACTGTCCAATGCAGCTGAAGGGATAGCTGCTAAACTGGCCCCCAAATTCGATGGACCATACCGGGTGACAAAATTCGTCTTCCCCAACATCGTCCGCCTGAGACGACCAGGCGATCGGCAAGGGCGAGTGGCCCATATCTCCCAGTTGAAGCCCCACCATAATCAGGACGACTCCGACGCCGACAAAGAAGCTCCAGACGAAACTGAAGAAGCAGAGGTCGAGTTAACATCGACGTCGTAAGTCGGACTTTAAGTTATAAATGTAGAAAATAAAACAAAAAAAAAAAACACATGTTATAATAGTTAAGTTAATCGAACAATCTGTAAACTGCACCTTAGGCAGGGCTAAGACAAGGGCATAGAGAAACAATTATAGGCAGGCATAGAGCTTAACCATTTTCATTTTTACAGAGAGATGGAAGAGGTTATTATAATCGATGACAGCTCAAGCGACACAATACCCTATCCACAGAGACAGAAAGCGAGACCGGGGCCGATCACAGAGGAGCAGGATTATGTCCATTTCACGGGCCGTGCCACCCCCATCATACCATAGCGGCTCTTCCAGCGCCCAAAACGGATCCGCTCCCTTTTCTCCCCGATCGTGGGACCGATGTTCGGAATCGCGATATTCTTACGACCCGACAGCTCCAGATCCGAACCACTACCCCTCGCCGCGCTATGCGACCAGTCGCGAGGATGAAGACTCGGAGGGGAATGAGAATCGGGAATATCCCCAGTATGCCTCGGACGAAGAGTCGACCGGTACACCGTATAAGCACTCCGTCTACTTCCACGAGGACTTTTTCGGATACCGACTGGATGGGCAAGTGGTATGCAGGCGCACCCAGCATACGACCATCGTTATCAACGTCCCCGGAGCTAAAGGAGAGGAGCCATACGTCACGGAGCCCTCACCTAGCCGTCAGACACCCTCGCCAAGGGGTGACGGTGTAAATCCACAGGCTCCAGCTGAATCGAAGACTTCCGCTACGCAAACGGACGACTACTCGGCCCAGACGACTGCCGTGGCAACACAGACAAGTTTCCCTGCCATTTTCGAGGCCGTCGAAGATCTGGAGGATGGGGGACCCCTTTTCCGCCGACGCTTCGTAGAGGCACCACCCGTGCCAGGGGTCGAAAAACCCTTGACCGAGTGGGAGGAAGACGTCCTAGACAGCGTGCTAGGAACCAGCGCGGGCGAACAGAGTTGGGTGGACGAGATAGCCCGGCTGTTCGATGTGAGAGGGGATGAAGAAGCAACCCAGGAGTCCGACCCGAGTAACCCTGTCGAATCGGCGGAGGACCTCATTGATGTGCCTCCAAACTGGGTAGTCCCTCCCGAATTACGAAAGATGCCGGCGTCCGAAATAGACTTAATGCAACGACGCATTGCAGGACGAGGGAAAAGATACCGACGAGTACGCTTTACGCATTCCACCCCCACGGCAACTTATCGAGTCACGTTGAGCCGGGGAACGGTGGTTATGCGGCGCCTGGGAAGCAGCCCTACTTAAAGCCCATCCGGAGAAAGGGGGGGGTGTGACGGTGTGGGATGGACCCACCCCTCACAACAATTTTTCCTTGTAACATATACTCTTTTCTTTTTATATTTTGCTAAAATACGCCACTGGAGGCATACCTTTAAGTTTAAAAGAAAAAGGAAACAACTTCTTAATTTGAAATGAGGGCGGGCTCGCCAACTTGTAAATAGCTATCTACATATCATTAACGGGTTGACTCAGTTTTGAGTAGTAATTAGGTCACGTTAGGATAAATGATATCGATGAGAACCGATAATGAGCCGATAGAAAAGCTCAAATGGGAGCAAGGGGGCTTCATCACAACGCAAGCGTGGCGGACTGGTTCACTTAGTTTTGGCAGCCAAGGTGAGCAGACGTAAAGAAAAAGGAAACGGGAAAGAAAGTGATAAGTGAAAAGGAAACCGAACCACGTGCGTAGACCAATATATAAAAAAAAAAGAAAATTTAGTGACAGAGACACAGAAGATAAAGTGAAAAAAAAAAGAAAAATATAAACGGAAATTAGAGTAATAAAAAAAAAAAAAAAAAAATATAGCGAAACGGCAACGACACAAATTAAATAAATGCAAAAAAAATTTTAAATAATTAAATTTAACAAAACCCAAATTATAATTAAATTATAATTATAATTAAATTTAATTAATTAAAAAGAAAAGAATCAATTTATTTAAATTAATCCTAGCCGCCACGTGCAGAGGTAAGCTTTTGAGAAGTGCATAGGCAAGGTGCAGTGCGGTGTGGGGTTTACGATTGTGCAAAAAAAAAAAAGGAATAATAAAAGTTAAATAAATAAAAGGAATTAAAGTGAATACGAGAAATAGAAAACCCCTGAATGCCGATCCATCGGCCCTTCGTTTTATTTGCATGCGGTAGAAGTGGGCGTAATAATTGACTAACTACCCCTTTTCCTCACCCTCCCTCCTATTAACTCATCGATTCAAGTAGAGGAGCTGTCCTACTGGTCTCGAATAATTTTCCGTAACCTCATTATATTATATTATATTATATTATATTATATTATATTATATATTATATTATATTATATTATATTATATTATATTATATTATATTATATTATATTATATTATATTATATTATATTATATTATATTATATTATATTATATTATATTATATTATATTATATTATATTATATTATATTATATTATATTATATTATATTATATTATATTATATTATATTATATTATATTATATTATATTATATTATATTATATTATATTATATTATATTATATTATATTATATTATATTATATTATATTATATTATATTATATTATATTATATTATATTATATTATATTATATTATATTATATTATATTATATTATATTATATTATATTATATTATATTATATTATATTATATTATATTATATTATATTATATTATATTATATTATATTATATTATATTATATTATATTATATTATATTATATTATATTATATTATATTATATTATATTATATTATATTATATTATATTATATTATATTATATTATATTATATTATATTATATTATATTATATTATATTATATTATATTATATTATATTATATTATATTATATTATATTATATTATATTATATTATATTATATTATATTATATTATATTATATTATATTATATTATATTATATTATATTATATTATATTATATTATATTATATTATATTATATTATATTATATTATATTATATTATATTATATTATATTATATTATATTATATTATATTATATTATATTATATTATATTATATTATATTATATTATATTATATTATATTATATTATATTATATTATATTATATTATATTATATTATATTATATTATATTATATTATATTATATTATATTATATTATATTATATTATATTATATTATATTATATTATATTATATTATATTATATTATATTATATTATATTATATTATATTATATTATATTATATTATATTATATTATATTATATTATATTATATTATATTATATTATATTATATTATATTATATTATATTATATTATATTATATTATATTATATTATATTATATTATATTATATTATATTATATTATATTATATATACGAGGACACACCCGGTACAATGCACTAATTGGCAGGAGTTTGTGCACACAAAGTCCTTCTGCAGCCTTCGCCCAGTTTGCGTTGGCTGTGGACAAACTCAAAAAGATTTTGTCTGCACCGATGAGAAATCAAATACAAATAATTACAGAGGATGCCCTGTTTATAAAGAACTCAAGGCTCGCCTCAACGCGAAGAAATCAACGGCTCGCATCCAGGGCTAGGCACTAATTCCCTCTCAAACAACACCGGGAATATTCTTCTCAAGAGCTGTAAGGTCATCAGCGACCCCAATATCAACTACTCCTGGAGTAACTTTTGCAAGCGTGCTACGCAATGGAAATGCACAGCCCACTCAAACAGTAGATCCCGCTACCATTCAATCTAACGCGGCCCCAAGTCCATCCGTACTTGGTCAGAACCCCAACGGGATCAAAACATTGTTAATCTCGCTCAACCAAAACATGACAAATTTCATGACGTTCATGCAAAATTGCATGCAGGAATCAGAACTTGCTTATTCAAACGCTTATGGACAATAACAAATAATGTCAGCACTACATATAGGCCTCTGGAATGCAAACATCATTTCCAAGCACAAACAAGAATTGTCACTGTTTCTGGACTCAAATGATATTGATATTATGCTGCTATCGGAAACACACCTAACAAACAAAAACAACTTTCAAATACCCAAATATGCACTCTACGCAACAAATCACCCAGACGGCAAGGCTCACGGAGGAACTGGTATCCTAATCAAAAACCGGATTAAACACTGTCTCCACAATGGATTTGCCAAACAATACCTACAAGCTACTTCAATAAGTGTCCAAACCACTTTCGGAATTGCGCACAATTTGATAACGGCAGAGTCACTAGCAGAATTGTCATCGGACCACTCGCCAGTAGTTTTCACTATATTAACACAACCACAAATAATAAAGCACCCACTCGGGCTAACAAATTGCAAAACAAACTGGCTCAGATTTAAAAAATACATAAGCACCCATATCGAGCTAAATCCCAAACTGGACGACGAAGAAGACATCGAGCCTTGCACCTCTGCACTAGAGTCCACGCTTATTGAAGCAGCAGATATCTCTACCCCAATTATCAGTCACACCCAAAAAAACACAAATCTAACCGACTAATTGAACTACTTCTAGCAGACAAAAGACGGCTCAGGCGAGAATGGCAAATGTCTCGATCACCGGCAGCAAAACATCGCCTAAAGGCAGCTGCGCGAACTCTAGCAAAACGCTTAGGCAAGAAGAAGCAAGGACACAACGGCTATACATCGAGAAGCTCTCCCCTACCAGCACCAAATATCCGCTGTGGAAAGTACATCCATCCATAACTGCTCCAGCTGGCAAATGGTCCCGTTCAGACGAAGAAAGAGCACTCATCTTTGCAGCTCATCTAAAAACGGTCTTTCACAAACTCTTTTCAGCTCCCCTCCTTGCGCACCCCAATGGAAAGTGAGCAACCGAAATTCCAAGCGGAGGAAATTTCTGCAATTATTAAAAACTATCTTAACTCAAGAAAGTAGCCCGGCCATGGCAAAATAACCCCAAAAATGATCCGAGAACTCCCGATCTGTGCCGTGAGACACATCTGCAAACTCTTCAGCGCGATAGTAAAAACTGGTCACTTTCCCATAAGCTGGAAAAAATCAGTAATCATAATGATCCCAAAACCCGGAAAGGACAAAACACAGCCATTATCGAACAGACCAATCAGTTTATTGCCAAGTCTTTCAAAACTATTTGAAAAGGTCCTACAACTCAGTGAAAAATACAATTCTGGTAAACCAAAATATAATCCCACATCATCAGTTTGGTTTCCGTGAAAAGCATGGCACAATTGAGCAAGTCAACCGTATCACCTCAGAGATCCGCACAGCATTCGAGCAAAAAGAATATTGCACAGCAATTTTTCTCGACGTCGCCCAAGCCTTTGACTATTCAACAGAAAATTCGCTGTACTATGTAATAACTTCACCTCTGATGACTTCGAATCAAAAGCAGGTGTACCTCAAGACAGCGTGTTGGGTCCAACATTTTATATTTTGTACACAGCGGACATACCAACAAGCCCTGCACTCATCACATCTACTTTCGCCGATGACACGGCTATCCTTAGCCGCTCCAAATGTCCGATCAAAGCTGCTGAGCAACTGGCAACCCATTTAAAGGAAATTGAAAAGTGGCTGGCAGATTGGCGCATCCGAGTAAATAAACAGAAATGCAAGCACGATACGTTTACCCTCAATAGAAGAAACTACCCATCATTGACGCTCAACAACGTGCCAGTGCCTCAATCCGACGATGTTGTGTATGTTGGAGTTCATCTGGACAGAAGATTAACTTGGCGTTGGCACATCGACGCCAAGAAAAAGCACCTTAAGTTTAAAGCAACCGGACTACATTGGCTTATCAGTGCACGATCTCCCCTATGTTTTGGAGTTCAAAGTTCTTCTCTACAACTCAGTGCTAAAACCCATCTGGATGTACGGCTCTGCACTTTGGGGAAACGCAAGCAAGAGCAACATTAAAACCATAAAAAGGGCTCAATCCAAGTTTCTCAGAACCATTACGGGAGCACCTTAGTATATCCGTAATGAAAATGTACAGAAAGACCTACACATTCCTAGCGTAACAACCGAAATAAAGGTACAACAGCTTAAGTACACCGCTATACTGCAGGCACACCCGAATAACCAGGCCAAATCATTAACGCGAGTACGTAAAAGTACTCGTATTCAACGAAACGACCTCCCAACCCTCTAGTAATTAATCAGGGCCATAGGTCAATGTAGCATCTTTCAGATGTTAGGTTATGTGTTAGATTAAGATAAACCTAGAAAATTGTTGTTAGTCTTATAAGCCTATATAAGAGATCCAACAAACAAATTAAACGTTAAAAAAAAAAACTTAGTTATATTGTTTTATTTTATGTATTATTGCCGCGCGAAGACCCAAGACGGTAATGTTCTTTTAAAATTTTATCTCGACTTCATTCCACTAAACACGTACGCTCGATGGTCTGCCCTCGTTATGTAATTTAAAAATTTATATTTTTTTTAATTTTTTATGAGTACCTATTATATTGGTTTCAATAATTGCATTATGTCTCCAACATACCTCACAACATGCATTCTTTGTCGAAAAATTACCTCTTTTTTCCTGCTTGCTGCCAACACAATTTTTCAAGATTTGCTTTTTCCTTCTTATTTTTGATTTTATTTTATCTTTTTGTTTTTTACTTTGTTTTTATATTTTTTTTTTTATATATTTTTTAAAAAAATTTTTATATTTATTTTTCCTTCACTTTTTTACTTAGATTTTTGTTTCCTTAACACTTGTGGAAATCATGGCAAAATAAGTTCTTGGCTGTAAGGTAGTCTCTCGGCTGCCAAACTAGCTCTTCTCTGATTGCAATGAGTGTGACTGCACTGCTGTAAGTTGATTAACCCCTTGTTGCCTGTTGGAGTAGAAAATAACCTACAATAATGCATTGAGACGATGCTATTTTTGTATTTATAGTTTTATTTTTAAAAATTTTGAATTTCCAACTAAACGTTGTTTTTGATTCTTAATAGCTAATTTTTTGTTTAAATATTTAAGTTCAAAATAAATTCTTGTTTTAAAATAAAATTGTTTTACATTATCATCAATTTGTACAAGTTTAGCAGCAATTAATAATTTTTTTTTATGTGTTTAGTTATTTCAATAGTATTGTGAATATTATTTATAAATATAGATTCTAAGTGTTTTAATCTAGCAGTAAACTGGCCTGACGGCTTTAAAAACCCGCCGTGCGATACCTCATCCACATACGTAAATGAAGATTGCGTTGAGTCATTAGACAACCTTAATTATCTAACAACATAACCTGCTAGATATTCCACAGCTTCATCCGTTAGTTCATCCTTGTTGGCAATCTCTATTTCGAACTCTTTCGACCACCCTTTCCACTTCTCTTTATCGGGCTAATTCTCTTTATTGTCATTTGGAGTTATGTTGAGATTGAGCCAGCGTCGCAGTTGTCCTCGCTAATATTTCCGTTACCGGATAACAACTCTGTATTCTTGGCTGAACAATATTTAAGGACTCTTAATTAATGATAATAATTAAATAAACACATGAAATACAGGACTGAACATAACTACCAACATTCACAATTCAAACTTTGTTGAAACATAAATCTAAACATTTGACAATTATTATTTTTAAAATCAATTATTTGCTAATTAACAAATTGTTTTAGTCTTACCTACAGGGTATTTTCTTAATCTATACTTAAATTGTAGGGGTGACGGATGGTCATGTTGCCCAAAAAAATTTTCGACAATATCTTGATTTAGCCGACTTGACAAAATATACTCCGTACTTTTCATTGCAATAGGCATGCAGTCTACTGATAGATGCATTGTTTATTAGTATCTCTTTTTGGAATGGGAGCCTATGGGTCTTGCCGCATATCCTAGTACTCTTAATTGCTTTAAATGGCTCTCTAAATGAACAATATTGTAACATCTGTTTTACAACAGTGAGTTATAGTCTGATCGACAGTCGACTTGGTCAGTGATTGTCCGTTTATATGTAAACCAGAATCCAAATAATGGTTACGGACCAGCTTTATTAGATGTAGTGCATCTGAAAACACGAAAATTTTGAGGTCTACATTCGCGGAATGGCCAAACCAGGTTTTTTCTAAAATTAAATTTTAAAAAATTATAAACTTATCTTTGATTTCATTCATAATAAGAATTATTTATATACCTTACCTTCAGATATACCGAGCTCTCTCCATAATCTTTGGTTTCCAGCACCCATATCGGAGACAATTGATACCACAAAATATCCTCTTCTGTGTAGTTTTTTTATTTGGTTGCTTCCATGATTTTTTCAATCCACGAAAAATCGCAAGATGTACATATTCGCTGGGCTCGTATACAACGTCCGCTGAGCTGTCGTACTCGAATGTACCAACCTTCATTTCGTCGAATGCCAATACGCAAAGCTTATCTGCCGCATCCATGTCCATATTATCCATAAGATCGATGACCACAACCAGGAAACCAGTCTTTATTTCCCCGTTTGACAACCACTTGTATAATGTTGCCCGACAAGGTAAGGGAAATCGTTTTTTGTACAGATAGTTATATGCCCTAGGGCCTGCGGTATGAAGGCACATAGCCCATGATATGTCATCTGAATTGAACTCTGACCTCTTTCCACCACTCTTTAAAAATTTTTATTTGGGTCTGAGTAAAATGTTACTTAACCCTCTAAGACTACTTTCTAAAGTAAAGGCAGAAGTTAATTCGAATAGTTTTTTTTTAAGTAAATAGGGGCTGCTGAGCTTAAATATGAACTCAGAAAAAATATAGAAGCTTTTGTATACCTGGAAGGTGAGAAAACGTAAATAAGTGCCTCAAGGCACGCTTGGGGCTTTGAGGGTAAAAAAAAGTTTCCAAATAAATTGAATTTTTTTTAATTTTTGTTTGATTTTATTTGATTAAATAATTTTATTTGTTGCCATGATACTCAGCAAAACAATTTTTGTTGGCCGAGCAGCATAAATGCAGTTTGCATTTTGTGCAAATGCACTGCGTTTGGGAAGTTTTGCAGTGCTTGCAGCTTCTTTTTCCCGTAATGCGATCCAACCACTCTGGAAAATGATTGAAATGGTCAAACCTCAAGTCCTTTATTGGGTGATTTGATTTTTGGCCTTGTTTGAGTTGTGGCTGCAATGGTCGCCGAGAAATTGGCGACAGCAAAGTCTGTGATGGCGACCGACCTGATCGCTCAGACAAAGATGAGGATGGTGAAGGTAAATTGTTCTTCATGAATGGACGACCTGGCAAGTTTTTTGACTGGTAGCCCACTAGACCCGCAGCAATCGATTCTCGGAAATCCGGAAGTTCAATGAATTTCTCGCTGCTCATGGTTTCCTTTTGGATTCGTCTATATAGGATGTAGGCGTTTGTTGTCGCCATATCTACTAAATGGTAGAAAATTCGGGTTGCAGCATCCTGAGTTTTACTTCTTATATGGTATCGGCCCATAAGCCCATCCATCAGATCCACGCCTCCCATATGAGCGTTATATTCCCGTATAACTTGTGGGCAGTCAATTTCTACATTGCGCTTCGACTTTCTGTCGTAACGAGCTGCCTTTGGTGTTCCTCCTTGAGTATTTGAACTTATAAACGGCTTAACGCCCACATAGGTTGATAATAAGCGAACGGCCTTGTTGTCTTTCCACAGTACGTTACTAACCTCCACTCCATATGAGGAACCCACGTACTCAACTGAAAAACCTTTTGGCTTTTCCTTGATGGCACTATCGTTTGGGAGCTTGCAGTTTGGTATCCGATTTACCCGAACCGTTCCCAAACTATAAATCCCTTTTGCCCGAAGGTATACCATCAAAGGCAGCGATGTGTAAAAATTGTCAAAATATATTATATGATGTTTGAAACTTTCAACAGTTTTCGTCAAGCGTACAACTATGTTGGCTGACGCACCGATATCAGGGTAACCAGGTAATATCGCATTATCACCAAAAGAATCACATAGGACAAATAATTTAATACCCCACTTGTGTGGTTTATTGGGCATGTATTGCCGCAAATGGTGCTTCATTTTTGTGCTGCACATTTGTTCGTCAACGCATAATCGAGCTTGCTTAGGCACGGAGTCAAATCTTTCATTCAAAATGTCAATAACTCTTCGCGTGCGAAATAGTGGATCGTAGCCAGGCTCACCCTTTTGATTCGCTTACTCTCGTCGCACAATGAGAAGTATTTCTTAATTGCTTCAAATTTGCTACGGGTCATACAGGTTTGTATGGGTGCAAATGCGTTTTGCCCCCAGTAACTTTTCAAATTAGGGTAGCGATATATAGACATGTAAATTAAAATTCCTATATAGTGATGAATATCTTCCGAGGTTATCTTAAACTTGTTGGCAATATTGTCCTTTAAGGCTGCGCGCATTGTTTCCTCGACGATTAAACTTATAATGTCCAAGTTTAAAAAATAACAAAATAGTTGAAACGGAGTTTTCAGATCAGTTATTTTGGATGGCAACGAAGAGTCGCCTTGAAAAGCAACATTGTTTATGTGCAATTGCATAGATTGCTGTCGCCACATAACTTTACTAGGTTCCTTTATAATTGATTCGATACCTATTCATAAATAAATTAATGAGTTGTATTACAAATCAAAGTAATGATTTGCTTACCAAGCCCATTAAAGCCACCAGAAGACGGTAAAGATACAGGTGTTGCTCCTTCAATAACTGGCAGTGGTGATCGAGGCCTCTTACGAGTTTTTCGGGAAGGCTCATGGCTCTGCACAGTATTTTCATTGTTTTCAATATTACTGCACATTAAGGATACAGTAGAGACATCTTCTAATGCAGTGTTAAGTGCCTCTGCCACGTCTTCATCCTCGTCGTCACTCGAAATACTCGACATGTCCACATCCGACGGGACTGATTCAAACAACTCCAGCAGTTGTTCATCCGTCAAATCAGACCATTTAAACCGAGCTCTCAAAGCCATTATTCAATCTCTATTAAAAAAATTCAACAATAAATAAAAATCACACACAAATCACACAAGAAGTACAAGCAGTTGTGAAATAGCTGCTAGCAACAAATTATGCCGTGGAGCCCCAAGAGTGCCTCAAGGCAGTTATCACTTTTACGATGCTACAAAGCAGAACTTTAACATATTCGCACATATTAAACTTTATTTAAATAGTACATTAACTTACCTTTGACGAAAAAAAATATTGAGTTCAATTGGTTGTATAAATTCACTTTTATCAACACAGCAAAAGACAATGTGCATCAGCTGAAATTTTTGGCGCGAAGTAACACATGATTCGATAATATGTTTATCAAAAGCACCGATAAAAGTTTCCGAGCGCTTTACAACATTGGCAGTGCTTTTTGGCACTTATTTTTATAAGTTCAACAATTTTTAAATTAACTAAAAGCTCTTAGTTATTTTTTTAAAATTAAAAATAAAATACGTGCCTAGAGGCACTCTTACGTCCTAGAGGGTTAAAGATTAATCTAACTGGCCTGCGTCCTCTGCGTCCTCTAGCAGCTGCGTACGTAAGCTCTGTACTTCATCCTCCAAAGCACGAATCTTTTGCCTAACACTTTTCATTTCTATGGACGTTGAATGATTTATCACTGCGTCCCTACAAGATAGTTTCATTATTGTTTACATATATGTACATACATACATATGGACAAAAAGAAATATATGTGTATAATTTTCTTTCTCTCTTTGCGGAACGGCATCATTGCTTAAGCGTCTCTTCTTATAAATCTTCCCCTTGGGAGCAGTCTTCCACTGAGACGCATTAAAATTTGTATCACATATTTGGGAATTTTTACTAAGGCCCCAGGCTTTCCTCCCACAGCTTTCTCTTTAGATCACATTTTGGTGCATGAATGATTTTCATGCCCGCTACATCCTTGCGGCAAAAGTAGCACTAGTTCATTTTTATACCCTGTACCCATAGGGTAAAAGGGTATATTAAAGTCGCTAAAATGTATGTAACAGGCAGAAATATACATTTCTGACCCCATAAAGTATATATATTCTTGATCAGCTTGTTGCTTTTGCGCAGTTTCGCTTTTCTATGCTTCGTCCAGACGACCGAGAAAAGTGCGTACGTGACATATACTGGCGCTGACGCTTGACGGGTGCCGCGGCAGAATCTGTCGTCGTGGAAATTTTTCATTGGTCGATTGCAGGCCGCGTCTGCCAAAATGCAGAGCCTAAGTAGCGATCATCGAAAGTTCTCGAAAAGAGTGGACGGCGATGGCGGTTAGAAAAAGACAAGCCGTCACTCTGGTAAGATCTCTTGAAGTGAACGGAAGCAAGAAAAATCCAGAAAGAAACCTCACAGTGAGCATTCGCAATTATAGGAGTACATGTACCATGTGTGAACAAATAAAGGAGTACAAATGGAAATCCAAAACCGACATATAACAATAACAGGATTCTAAGTCAAAACGAATAAAAGAACTGAAACATCGAAGAAACCAGAAAATCGTGACTATCAGTGTGTGTGCTAAGGACTACCGGGTGAGTCGGCTCTGAGGCCCCAAGTATTCTCCCTCCTCCCTTTCTAGGAATTTTAATTAGTCAAAGTGTGGTTAGGGACCGAAGAAAAAAAATATTTAGTTAATAAAAGTTTATAATGAGCAATTTATTGTTGTGACACTAGGGCTTACCCACTAATTCCTATATCTTGTTTGTATGTTTTTCTTTCCCCTTACCCTCCCTTCTTCTTTTCGCTTCTGGCAATTGCCTACGGGAGACTAAGATTTGTACCCCAGCTGGAACAAAAAACTTCCTGAAAATATGTTACAATATGTACAAGTATATTAGACTATAAGAATTCAAATTTCGTAATATTCGATTGAAAAACAACAAAGTTATGGAAGCTTAATTTTATTCTTGACCTATCGTTATAAATATATATATATATAGTTTTATGATCAGGATGATTTCAAAATGTACAATGCATGATTTCAAAATGTACAATGCAGCAAAAACAAGTCTATGTTCAAAATTTAGGGGTCTCGGAGGAGGCCAAAATTAATATAGGTACCCTTGTAAGGGATTATTTTTTTGTGCAATTTCAATAAAAAATTAAAATAAAGCACTTAAAAATCTGATTTAGTCACTAAAATGAAAATAAAAAAGGTTACTAGTATACGTTTTTTAACTTAATTTTATAAGTAAAATACACCTAGAAATATTTTTCAACTTTGACCATGAATATTGAAGCAACCCAAGCACGTGGCACCTTCGACAAACAATTTGAAGCTTAAGCAATAAGCTTCCAAATGCTTCTAAAATTTTGAAAATTGCTTCAATACTTTAGAAAATATGATTTTTGACAAGCGAAATGAGCGATGGCCCCACTGCACAGTGGGCGATAGCGTAACGAAATTATATACTCAAAAAATAAAAACAATGTTGTAATAATGGTAATTTTTATATTATTTGGACCCTTCAGTGCACAATACTAAATAATTGTTTGCAACTTTAAAATTTTTGTTATGCTTTTTTTTTTTTTTTTTTTTTTGTTGACATGTTTTTAACATATTTATTGTCTGCAGTTTTAACTAATATTAACTATAACTTTAACGATTATTATCATAAATAATATCAGTTATCTGAAATATTTTTCTGAATCCGAAGGGTAATTTAATAGCCGGCATCGAACTTCCTTATGAAACACTATTTTTACTAGATTTATTTCCTTTGCTTTTGCACAAACTTGTTAAAAGTGTCTGTAGCAACTAATATTGAGTTCGTTGAATCTTCATTGTATTTACACGCGAGTTTTTTCGTGTAGGCTTGAACCGAAAATTTCGTAAATTTTTGTTATTTGCTTCCAAAGCTTCTTCCGACATCAAGAATTTCGGCTCCGTGAATTAATATTTTGTCCAATGGGCTGCACATGTAAAACTAAGCTGTCGGCATCTATTGTACAACATGAAGACGTGGAACGCAAAATAACACCAAGTCTTTTTATCAGGTCATGGTTTACTCCATTAATTTCAGCTCTATTCTCACTATTCGTGTAGCCACTACCTTGCATTGGAAATATATAACATTTCGATTCTGAATCTTTCTTGGATGACTGCATTTTGTTTATCGACTATGCTCTTGTCCGAAGCACGAACTTGCCACTTTTTAATTGGTAGACGATAACCGATATGAAGCATACAAAGCACCGAATCCAACAATATAAAGTCGATAATCCGAACTTCAGCAAGTCCTCATTTCTCGCCAAGCTGTTAATTGCATCTAAATCGTGCATTGCTTGGCTTTACAAATACCACATGTTTGCGATAAAAAACTTTGGCATCGGTCATGGTAAGTTGCAATTTGTGGTAACCTTGAAAACTACTTATCTACTTTTTCACCAAATAAAGATAAAATTTATGAATAATACCATTAGCTTTTGGGCGGTTTTAAACATTGGAAGTATGAAAATTTTGACCATAAATATTTTGACCATTAGGTCCTCACATTTTGGAGCATAGCTCCACTCACAGCTCACGACTCGAGATGCACGGTAGTTCAGATTATCCTTTAGATATTAATTAATGTCCCCACAAAGTTTGATCAAAATCGTTGGGCCAGTTTTTGAGAAATTTCCATCCAACCTATGATTTTCCCCCATACAAAATTGGCAAAAAAAATCAATTTCATGTTGCTGGCCAAATACCGAGACTCACATGTCGCGGATCGCAATGCACGGTAATTCAGTTTATTCTCCATATATTTATAAATATCTCCACAAAATTTGATCAAAATCGTTCGAGTTTGGCCAGTTTTTGAGATATATCAAAAAATGTAAGCATGTCTTGGGTTTGAAAATATTTACATATATGTGAGGGTATAAATTGGCGCCCAAGCAGTATTGAAAAACAGTTGGCAGGTGGAGTGACATTTATTGGTCAATATGCACGGTACCCCAAACGATTGATCATAAATCAATATATAATCCCTGAAAATTTCAGGAGAAATTTGAATTTTTCATTTTTGGGGGAAAATTCTTAATTGTTAGTGCTAAGGACATTTTATTTTTGGTGCTAAGGGCCATTTTCGAAAAATAACACGAATGAAAATAGGGGTACCGACAAAATTAAAGAATGGCAGCACCCATTTTACCGCTTATTTATAAAAATGAAGCAAGCAAGTCGTCCCTGCCGACATTGTGTATACCCTGTACCAACTAGTTATTATATTAAATGAAGTCAAACACCCTCGAAATAGCGATTAATTTCATAAATAATTTTCTTTAACATGCCGCAACAGTGAGCGCATGCTATCTCGCTCACTCTTTCCAGCCAATGTCGCCCTAAGCGCTTCAGTATAAAACGCATCAACGTATATCTCCGGTATTTATTGTCCGATTTCGACTAAATTTAGTCAGATGATGCACTTTGGCCATAATATTAGGTGTGCCAAATAAGAATGTGATTCCTTAAAACTACTCTAATAATTAGTTTTTTCTGAATTGCGGGGGCGTAAGTGGGCGTGGCAAAAATTTTAAACTTTCTTGATCTGCGTAGTCACTAGACAAATGATCGAACAACCTCAAAATCGCAATCAATTCAAAACAAAGTTCGCTCTTTCTTATCTGCCAATGCCGCCTTGGCATTTCAGTACAAAACGGATATAGGCATATCTCCGATGTTTATTGTCCGATTTCGACAAAATTTGGTCAGTTGGTCCAGTTTGGGTATATAATTAGGTTTACCAAGTAAGAATACGATATCTTGAAAGCAGCCCTAGTTATCGTTTTTTTTAAATTGCGGGGGCGGAAGTAGGCGTGGCTAAAATTTGAAACAAACTTGAACTGCTTTGACATTAGACGGATGCTCACACCAAATTTGGTTGCTCTAGCTCTTATAGTCTCTGAGATCGCGTGGCTCATACGGACAGACGGACAGACGGACAGACGGACATGTCTCAATCGACTCGCCTGTTGATGCTGATCAAGAATATATATACTTTATGGGGTCGGAAACGCTTCCTTCTGCCTGTTACATACATCTTAGCGACTTTAATATACCCTTTTACCCTATGGGTACAGGGTATAAAAAGTTAAGATGAATTTTAACATCAAGAAATCGGTAAGCAAAAAAATGTTTCTTTTCTTCGTTTATATTTATTTTTTTTTTTGTTTTTTAATAAATTATTTTAATTGCAGACGTTGAATTTTAACATGGGTGTAGTGGAGGCCGTCCACAGGCCCACTGATGTAGGTTCACAGACACAACCACCACCACCCCCTCCACCCGAACCAGTTTGGGCGCCGATAAAATTTAAAAAAAACAAAGGCGTCGGGAATGGAAGGGTGGTGAGGCGGGAGCCCACAGAAAGGGCTGCTGTTAGAGCACGGGCTAGGGCCCAGAAAGCTGCCAGCACCTCCGCCGCGCCTACCACCTCTGCACCCACCATCTCCGCCGCCGCAGCCACCTCAACCGCTGTCATCTCAACTGCTGCAATCAAAGCAGAACAAATTAAAATGAAGCAAGCAAGTCGCCCCTGCCGACATTGTGTATACCCTGTACCAACTAGTTATTATATTAAATGAAGTCAAACACCCTCGAAATAGCAATTAATTTCATAAATAATTTTCTTTAACATGCTGCAACAGTGAACGCATGCTATCTCGCTCACTCTTGCCAGCCAATGTCGCCCTAAGCCCTTCAGTACAAAAAACGCATTAACGTATATCTCCAATATTTATTGTCCGATTTCGACTAAATTTAGTCAGATTATGCACTTTGGCCATAATATTAGGTGTGCCAAATAAGAATGTGATTCCTCAAAAACTGCTCTAATAATTAGTTTTTTCTGAATTGCGGGGGGCGGAAGTGGGCGTGGCAAAAATTTTAAACTTTCTTGATCTGCGTAGTCACTAGACAAATGATCGAACAACCTCAAAATCGCAATCAATTCAAAACAAAGTTCCCTTTTACATGCAGCAGCAGCGAGCGCATGCTATCTCGCTCTTTCTTATCTGCCAATGCCGCCTTGGCATTTCAGTACAAAACGGATATAGGCATATCTCCGATGTTTATTGTCCGATTTCGACAAAATTTGGTCAGTTGGTCCAGTTTGGGTATATAATTAGGTTTACCAAGTAAGAATACGATATCTTGAAAGCAGCCCTAGTTATCGTTTTTTTTAAATTGCGGGGGCGGAAGTAGGCGTGGCTAAAATTTGAAACAAACTTGATCAGCTTTGACATTAGACGGATGCTCACACCAAATTTGGTTGCTCTAGCTCTTATAGTCTCTGAGATCGCGTGGCTCATACGGACAGACGGACAGACGGACGGACTGACAGACGGACATGTCTCAATCGACTCGGCTGTTGATGCTGATCAAGAATATATATACTTTATGGGGTCGGAAACGCTTCCTTCTGCCTGTTACATACATTTTAGCGACTTTAATATACCCTTTTACCCTATGGGTACAGGGTATTAAAAAAAAATAAAAACGAAACTCAATAACAATCCTACAAGGGAGAAAGAGTTAAATCTCTTTATTACCAGTTATCTGGACTTTTCACGGGTCACGAACTTATCCTTTCCTGCAATGAAATTTGACACACTGAAGACAGATGTAAACTTACTTTGAGCAAAAGTTAAACCAATAGACTGATTTTCACCAAGTATTTAAAATTTTTATTATTTTAAATTATTTTATTTATTTATTAAGATATTTTTTCAAACTCTTTTCCACACCACCTCGAGGTAAAGTTCATAGCGCGTTTCTTTTAAAGTGATATCCCCATTAGGCCTAATTCACTTTTCCACACAAGGTGGAGTTTATGATTATTTTTTCATAGTGGTATCTAACATAAATATAATCCACTTTTCTACACAAGGTAGAATTAATGCATCTTTTTTTTACAGTGGTATCCAGCATAACGTATAATCCACTTTTTAAATTTAAAAGCAATCTATGCCTGACATAGCTTACAAATAAAATTTGTATTGGATGTTTTATATAAGTCTTCATAGCATTTACTGCAAAGAAGTCTTTTACATCTAGTGCATTCCACATTAGATGTACTGCTTGCACTAAGCAGGCAGGTATTTAATATTGCATCACTACAGTTAATTAGTTTGTTAAACATCTCTTTTATAAAGTTAGTAGGAGGTTTTACATTTGTTAGTGGTACACTTTCAATAAAGGATTTAGCATATTGTAATATTAAAACATCACAATTGAGAATGTCCTTTTTGCATATCATGATCAATTGTGACGTTCTGATAGTTGGTAACCTTATAAACTTTTGCGCTATACATAGATGAATGGACAAAAGGATCTTAAAATATAAATTTTAGTTCTACTTTGTTAATAAAAGGAATGTAAAAATGATTTTCATAGCAATGAGGAATAATAATAATATTCAGTGCCTTTTAAAGAATAATAATATCTTCAGTGCCTTTTAAAGCATTTTTAACTATACCCTTATTTTTAAAAGCAGCAAAATCGCCTTGACATGGAATGTTTCTAAAGCTGCCATTATGCTGATCAAAAATGATAGCAGCAAGGACAGCATCTACAATAAAGATTGATAACCATGCTTCATTTCGTAAAGTTGCAATATCATCTAGTTCAATATTATATATATGTATATATTTTTTTTTTTTTTTTACGTTTTATTTGTTTGTTGGATCTCTTATATAGGCTTATAAGACTAACAACAATTTTCTAGGTTTATCTTAATCTAACACATAACCTAACATCTGAAAGATGCTACATTGATCTATGACCCTGATTAATTCTAGAGGGTTGGGGGGTCGTTTCGTTGAAGACGAGTACTTTCACGTACTCGTGTTAATGATTTGGCCAAGGTATTCGGGTGTGCCTGCAGTTTAGAGGTGTACTTAAGCTGTTGTACCTTTATTTCGGTTATTACGCTAGGAATGTGTAGGTCTTTCTGTAAATTTTCATTACGGATATACCAAGGTGCTCCCGTGATGGTTCTGAGAACCTTGGATTGAGCCCTTTGTATGGTTTCAATGCTGCTCTTGCTTGCGTTTCCCCATAGCGCAAAGCCATATGTCCAGATGGGTTTTAATACAGAGTTGTAGAGAAGAACTTTGAATTCCAGACATAGGGGAGATCGTGCATTGATAAGCCAATGTAGACCGATTGCTTTGAGCTTTAGTTGCTTTTTCTTGGCTTCGATATGCTTACGCCAAGTTAATCTTCTGTCGAGGTGAACTCCAAGATATACAACATCGTCGGATTGAGGCACTGGCACATTGTTAAGCGTCAATGATGGGCAGTTTCTTCTATTGAGGGTAAACGTATCGTGCTTGCATT
The DNA here is from genome assembly GCA_018903575.1 of Drosophila saltans. Lineage (NCBI taxonomy): Eukaryota > Metazoa > Arthropoda > Insecta > Diptera > Drosophilidae > Drosophila > Drosophila saltans. The sequence goes on along the minus strand of JAEIGH010000150.1, from coordinate 77,320 downwards.
TCTGTTCATTTACTCGGATGCGCCAATCTGCCAGCCACTTTTCAATTTCCTTTAAATGGGTTGCCAGTTGCTCAGCTGCTTTGATCGGACATTTGGAGCGGCTAAGGATAGCCGTGTCATCGGCGAAAGTAGATGTGATGAGTGCAGGGCTTGTTGGTATGTCCGCTGTGTACAAAATATAAAATGTTGGACCCAACACGCTGCCTTGAGGTACACCTGCTTTTGATTCGAAGTCATCAGAGGTGAAGCTATTACATCGTACAGCGAATTTTCTGTTGAATAGATAAGATTCCAATAGCTTGTGTTTAGATTGTGGGTCGCTTTTATTTTATATATTAGGCCATCAAGCCAGACTCGGTCAAAGGCTTGGGCGACGTCGAGAAAAATTGCTGTGCAATATTCTTTTTGCTCGAATGCTGTACGGATCTCTGAGGTGATACGGTTGACTTGCTCAATTGTGCCATGCTTTTCACGGAAGCCAAACTGATGATGAGGGATTATATTTTGGTTTACCAGGATTGTATTTATACGGAGTTGTAGGACTTTTTCAAATAGTTTTGAAAGACTAGGCAATAAGCTGATTGGTCTGTACGATGATGGCTTTGTTTTGTCCTTTCCGGGTTTTGGGATCATTATGATTACTGATTTTTTCCAGCTTATGGGAAAGTGACCAGTTTTTACTATCGCGTTGAAGAGTTTGCAGATGTGTCTCACAGCACAGATCGGGAGTTCTCGGATCATTTTTGGGGTTATTTTGTTAGGGCCGGGCGACTTTCTTGAGTTAAGGTAGTTTTTAATAATTGCAGAAATTTCCTCCGTTTGGAATTTCTATTATTGAATAGGGCTTCCGAGGAGAAGAAATAATAACCCGATCTTCATTTGTTGAAATTTAATTAGAAATGCATGCATTAATTCCGGAAACCCGGATGTGTTGGTGTTAGATCTATTTATATTCCAAGCCTGCGATGATCGTTAAATGCCTAGCTGAATGCATCGGCTGAAACATAACTACATATATTCACGTCACGTACGCTAGGCAGGATTCGAATTATTACTTTAATTTATTTATTCTTTTAATTGCGTATATTTTTATGTCGTTTTAACAATTACCATGTTTAATCTTAAACATTCTGCGAAGGGCCGCCAAACGTTATCGTTTGAAGCCTTCTAGTTATCTTTATTTTTCTTATAATAAATATTATTACAACTATAATTAATATAATTGCTATAACTAAACAAGCATGACCAGTTACATAATGAAAGTTTAGACCAAAAAATTCTAAGTGGTGGTCTTTCAAAACTTTTCATTCAATTTTTAATTATTTTTAACTCTGTCATATGGTTCACAATATTATAATACATTCATAGCACACATTCTTGTAACAATTCCTTCTGTGCACTACCACACTGGACTTTAGCTTTAATATGAAACGAAACTTTAAACAGCCAACTATTTTTACTTTCTAAATTGATCAAATACGATTTTAAGGCACCTATCGTTTTGTAGACATAATTAGACCGACTGTTTGGTTTCAACGGTGTGATTTCACAGGCATTATCATTAGCACTGCTCCAAGGCCAACTACCTTCACACACTCTTTTATTAGATTGCCACGTCTGACATTTATTTAAGGTGGATTCGATCAAAAGATAATGGCAGTCTATTTCAAAATCAAATACTAAATTCTCGCTATTTTGTTTATGTACGCTACTGGTACCGGGATAACTCCATAAAGAAGGGATTTCATAATTAGCTATCTATCAACAAAGAATCCCGTGGCTCTCAACAAGGTTTATATACTTTTTAACTAATTTTTCTCATTTTGCCTGGTGGAGACTTTTTATTTATAATTGAATACTTTTTTCTAGTTTACCCCTTCGTCGCTTTCCTTAGCTTTATCGGACAACTCTTACTTACTGGTCTTGTAATCGACCCTTTATGTAGTTTTACTTTATTTATATTGTCTCCACCTTTGAGAGTACTTTCAATTTTCCTCAAAGGCCATCTAGAAAAACGGTGATTTTTATTTTTCCAATTTTTTACAAAATTCTTCATTCCTACTTTGTTTCCCCGACCTTTGTGAACACTGATACTTTTCTCCAAAGGCCATATAACGGGATAGTTATTTTTGTCTTTTCTATTTTTCTCGACTCGAACTCTTTTTTGTTGGTATTTCACAGATTTAACCCCAGACTCAGAAACACCTCCGAAGCGAGGTCCTGCCGGGGGGCGAGATTTAACTGTATTTTCGGTTGCTTTTCTACTTTTGTCTTTCTGCCAATTCTCCTTACATTTTGATCTTGTAAGACCCATAGTTGTGGCGACAATGGATTTGTTTCTTTCTGCCTTTGTATTACCCGAAACAATCCATCCAAACTGCGTATTCTGTCCCAACAACCCGTCAATTTTTGTAACACCATTTTTAACAATATGGGTGTAGACATCAACTCCCAATATCACGTCAGCCCGACCAGGCTTATTGAAATGTGGATCGGCTAACACATACGATTGCCGTTTTGACTTATCTACATCTGCTTCTTTCTCTGGAAGGGCTGTCATTAATTTAGGCAATACAATGGCTTCAACCCTAAGAAGCTTTTTCCACGGTTCTCGGACTTTTATTGCCAACTTTATTTTGTACTTTGATGAACTAGTTTTCGGTGATGACACTCCGCTTATCTCCGTGTGTTCCTTTATTTTTGGTAGCTTTAGAATCTGAGCAGCTTCCTCAGAGACGATAGTGCTCTGTGATCCACTATCAACTAGCGCTCTTAGGGTCTCATACCCTCTATTCACTGCCTTTACTTTTATTAGAGCGGTAGCCAACAGCGACGGTTGTGCCGTAACACACGTATTTACTATTTCCCTTTTTTCACCAACGTGAATGTTTCAAGCACCGTGTGCATAACTGCACTTTCTTGGCTAATTCGACCCTTTCTATTTTAGTCAAGCCTTTGAATTTATAGCACTGTAATGTACTGTGTCCGGCAACTTTGCAAATCGGACAATTTTCATTAAAAGCCGTATATGCCATCTTTTGCAGTGGTCTTTTTTCTTCCTTTTTTATCGAGCTTAGAGAACAATATCTCTGCTCCAAATATTCTAAGACGTCAGATAACTGTTGTAGCAGGAGGGGTAAGCACGGTCACATTACGGCAGCTCTTACACCAGTCTGTGGCGTTGCCCCTTGGCTCGTTAAGAGGGGGGTGCGAAAGTGTGGCAAGGCGACAGCGCGATCAAGAGAGGAGTCAGTCGTTGTGAAGTTGCGAAACTGAGCAGTAGCAATAATAAAAGTCTGCACAAATAATTAAAATATATATAAAGGTTGTTTCCTTTTTCCTCCCACAATATCAGAAGTGGTGAACTTTATCGCAATGGAGATAAACATTGAGTCTCACAATTTGCCAACTTTGAAAAGGTGGTTGCAACTTTTAAATCTGCCAACCACTGGATCTAAAGCTGAACTTGTGGCGCGCCTGAACGAGATTCCTCCAGAACGTCGAGGAGCCTGCTCCGTAAATTTTGGACAAGACTCATCACCGGATGCGGACCAGGAAAGTGCCCAGCTACAAGTTGCATAAAATGTTGAAGAGGGAATTAATGCGCAATTCCCAAAACGGGCCCATGCGTTAGAGAGAGATGGCAACACAACCGCCTTGCTGACGCAATTGTGCGAATTGCTTCGTCCACAGTTGAGCGAGATGTTGGCGACTCAAGGTCAGCCAATACGCTTGCAACTCAACCAGAGCATGCATGATCAAGAAATCTCAACAGAAGAAAATCGACGTGGCGAAATCTGCACAGAGGCAGCGGCGAATTCAGCATTTCAACAGAACCAGTTAGAGGAACCAGATCCAGTGAACCATGAACCAAGTGCAGTGTTGATAAACCGTCAAGGCGAATTGGTGTTGGAGAATTCTGATGCAGATTTATCGATACCTGATGTAAATAAAAGAGGTGCATCATCTGGCAAAATTTTTCATCTTGCCAAAAAAGCTTTATCCGAGTTTGATGGAACTACTTGCGCTAAGAGGTGGATTACTCAATTGGTTAACATAAGCGAAGTTTATAATGTCAAGGGAGAACGCATGCATATGCTCTTGGTGTGCAAGCTCAAAGGAAAAGCCCACGAGTGGCTACACGCCAATACTTCACGGATTTTAGGATCCACAAATGATATTTGTGAGCAGCTGATTGAGTCATTTGTGACGTCTATATCCAAGGCTGAGGCCAGACGTCTTTTTGAGGCTCGAAGATGGCAGAATTCCGAAAAATTGGAAATTATATAGATGACAAAATCAGACTGTCTGAGGCCATATGCATTGACGAAGAAGAAAGTTTGGACAAGGCCATCGAGGGAATTCCACTGGAGAGTCTGCGTGTTCAAGCGCGGATCCAGCGTTTCAGATGCGTTGCCGACCTACGGCGTGCCTTCGCAGGCATGGTGTTACCTGTGAATAAAGCAGTCAAATTTGATACGAAAGTAGCAGCTATGGGAAGACGCAACAGAGCCGAAATTCGGTGCTTTAACTGCAACTCGAAGGGACACATGCGCAAGGACTGCGAGAAACCTGAAAGAAAGCCGGGAACTTGCTATGGATGCGGGTCAGTGGACCATTGGGTGGCAAAATGCCAACTCAACAGAGCTAAGTCAGCAGCAGTCGGGAATGAATATGTAAGAAATTTTGTTATTTACTTTAAGAATTTTACTGATAGCCATATAATTGCAGCATGCCTCATAGACACAGGCAGTCCTATCTCCTTCGTAAAAAGAATACATACACTTATGGCCAAAATAATAGGTACAAAAGCAAACCTTCTATTTGGAGTGAAATATTTTACTTTATATTGAATTTGGGAAAGTAAATACATTTTTTTAGAAAATCTATTAGTATTACAACCCTATATGTGGCAAAACCGTACAAGGAAATGCAGTAATTATTTTTTTCGACAAATTTTGATGTGACACCCAATTTTGGCGTGGACAAAATAATAGGTACATTTTTAGAAAATTGTAAAATTTTCGAAAATTCTTAGCTCTATTGCAAAGATTCAATTTTTAATTTATTTTATTATTGATTTTAAATAAAACTAAACAAGAAAAACGCTTAAGAGGGGTCGCAGCAATCATTGCACTTATGAAGAAAGAGCGATCGACTAAGGATTGAGAAAGGATAGACAAACGCTTAGAACTATTGTCGAAAGTTTTGGTCCTTCAGTATATTTTGTTTATGATGCTTAGAAGAAGCAAAACAAATCTAAAAAACTCGCGAGCGACAAAAAAAAGGACTAAAATCACTGATAATCATATCGCTACGTTAGGAAAATAGGACCCCTTTCCACCATCAAAGTTAAATTCATGGGAAATCGGTGGCAAAATTTTATTCCGAATCGTTCGCCGTAGACTTCAGAACTCTGAACTACATAGCCGTAAAGTCCGCACGGTTCCATTATCAAGAGACAAAAATTTGAAGATGGGTCAAAGTTATGCATTTGCTTATTCAGACTCCTGCACGCCCCCTGGCGGGAAAAATTGTCGTAAAATCCAATGGAGTGGCGGAAACAAATTAAATTTGTATTTAAATGGCTCTTTTAGATAGGTCCGCATCCCCAGATATAAAGAATTTTGCGAAACGTTTTTAAAAACAACAGTTGAATATGGACGCAGCAACATAATAGTATGGGGATGCCTTTCCTGGTCCGGAGTTGGTCTTAAAGTATGAATTCAGGAGACGTTCGTCCGATTTGAATACAAGCATATATTGGAAATCATTATGCTTCCGTTTGCCAAACAAAATATCACATTGGGATAGGTTTTTTAACAAGATAATTGGCCCGAAGCCTACACCTAAGCAAGTAGAGAATCGGTTTAGCAACAATGAAGCGACACTTTTAGCCCGGCCAAGTCAATCACCGGACTCAAATCTTATAGAAATTGTTTGTAACGATTTAAAGCACAGAATTGGATACCACAACCTTAATAATAGTGACGAATTAGGTGATTTTATCTCAAAAACTTGATCCAAAACACCTTGATAGACATTTAGACATTCCATAACAAAAAATTTAAAAAAAAAAAAATTATTTAAAAAAAATAATGTATAATATACCGACTACTAATCAAAAAATTTATAATTAGCAAAAAATACCATCGAGAAAATTAATTTTCGTAGTTTATACATTCAACTTAACTGAATGTACCTATTATTTTGGCCAGGCATTTTCCCTCAATATTTGTATTATGACTCAAAACAAAAGTTCTTGATAGTTTAATCCCGATGTGATCTGCTTTAAATCTTTAGAATATTCATATAATCAAAACAAAAAAAGATTCGTTTGTTAATTTTAATTCTACTTTTAAATATTTCACTTTAAATGGAAGGTTTGCTTTTGTACCTATTATTTTGGCCATAAGTGTATACCGAAGGAAGTTAATTTAATTTCAGTTAAAAACAATTATCATGGCCTAATAAGAGCCCGTTAAAAACTTATGGAAAGATAGTTTGTTATGTTCTAAAAAAGTTAATAAAAATATTCTTTGATTTAGTAGTTGTTGAAAATGAGTCTATGAGTCATGGCGTGATCCTAGGGAGAGATTTTATGAGAGCATGCAATGTTAACCTAGATCTAGGTGCCTTGACGATGGTTGGCGTAGAAAAAGTGGAAAGCGGAAGGCAACTTGATTTGGAGTCAAACGATGAGGCTTTGTCATTACAGAGGGGCGTAGAAAATGTCAGGAGGAAATTCCGCACTAAACCTAAAAGAAATTGTTACAAAATTGCTGAGGAGATTGTTAGTGAAACTAAAGATGAAAAGTCCGATAATGATAAAAGCCTAGAAAAGGATGAGATTGTGAGTAAAACTGGAGATGGAAAAATTGAAAGAAATACAGGTCTAGAGCAGAACGAAATTGTTAGCAAAACGGAAGATGCTAATGCTGATATAGAAAGGGATGCAATTTTTAGACAAGCGTTTCAAGAAAAGATAAACAAAGAAGTAGAACCGTTGGCTGAAATAGAACGAGAGTTTTTAGATATCAACTACACAAATGTTGGGGAGGTTGATTATAAAATAGATGAGAAAATTGACTATAAACTTCAAAAACAATTTGCACAGCTATTTGAAAAAGCTTATTTGAAAGCACAGAGACCAGATATTCCGAAGGTGAAATGTGAGATGAAGTTAAACTTGGACAATTCAAAACCATTTAGCTGCTCACCCAGAAGGCTGTCATATTCCGAAAAAGAGAAGTTGCAAGTGTTGCTTGATGAATACTTAGAGAAAAAGATTATTCGTCCAAGTGAGTCAGAGTACGCCTCACCCATAGTGTTAGTGCCAAAAAAATCTGGTGAGATTAGATTGTGTATTGATTTTAGAAGACTGAACAAGGTTTTAATTAGGGACAACTATCCAATACCATTAGTAGACGATTCGTTGGACAAGCTTGTCGATAAGAATTATTTTTCAAAATTAGATTTAAAAGATGGTTATTTTCATGTGTTTATGGAAGAAGAATCAGTTCGTTACACTTCATTTGTCACGCCCTTAGGGCAGTTTGAATTTCTAAGGATGCCGATGGGTCTTAAGAACGCTTCATCAGTATTTCAGAGATTTGTGAACAGAATATTTGCGGATATGATAAGGGCCAATAAGGTCATAGTTTATCAGGATGACATTATGATCGCCAGTAAAACTGCTGCGGAGCACGTTAAAATTTTGGAAGAAGTTTTTCGAAGAATTGTTGAAAACAAACTAGAGTTACGAGTAGATAAATGCGAATTTTTGCAATCTAAGATAAAATATTTGGGATTTTGCGTATCAGAGAATGGCATTAAAGCAGATGATAAGGGCCTTAAGGCGGTAAAACAGTTTCCAATTCCGACAAAAAGTAAGAAGCTTTTTGGAGCTATGCTCTTATTTTCGTCGTTTTATAAAAAACTTCTCCACAATCGCAAAGCCTCTGTACGACTTGCTTAAAAAAGATAAGGAATTCGTTTTTAGGGAAGAAGAGTTAGCTTGTTTCTCCTTGCTTAAGAATAAGCTATTACAGGCGCCAGTGTTGGCCAGTTATAACCACAAGGACCAGGTAGAGTTACACTGCGATGCTAGGCTGTAGGCTTCGGAGCTGTGCTGATGCAGAAAAAAGAGGATAAAAAACTGCATCCTGTCTTCTACTTCTCGAAGCGTACAACTGATGTTGAGTCAAAATACCATAGTTTTGAATTGGAAACCCTGGCTATTGTATATGCAGTACGAAGATTCAGAGTATATTTGCAAGGCAGACACTTTAAAGTGGTGACAGATTGTAACTCTTTAACACTTACTCTAAATCGAATAGAACTAAATCCATATATTGCCAGGTGGGCTCTTGAACTACAGGAGTTTGATTATGAAGTAGTACACAGGTCAGGAAAGCAAATGCAGCATGTGGACGCGTTAAGCAGAAGTACTAATATACTTGTTGTGGAGACAAATAGCTTTGAAGACAATTTGGTCATATGCCAGCATAGGGATCCAAAAATAAAAGATATAAAAATAAAACTAGAAGCTGCGGAAGGCAAGTTGTTTGAAATGAGAAACGGAATAGTTTATAGGAAAAGTAATGATGGTAGGATATTATTTTACGTACCGGAAGAAATGGAGGACTCGATCTTGTATAAGTACCACAATGAACTAGGTCATGTTGGAAGAGACAAGGTAATGGATGCTATTTCTAAAACTTATTGGTTTCTGAACCTTAAGGAGAAGGTTATGAGACACATAAACAACTGTCTGAAATGCGTGGCTTATTCGCCTCATTCTGGAAAAGGTGAAGGCATGTTGCACAGCATTCCGAAAGGAAACCGACCCTTCGAGTTCGTTCATATTGACCACTGTGGCCCAATAGTCTCAGGCAGAAGTAAAAAGCATCTTTTTGTAGTAATAGACGGTTTTACCAAGTTCGTTCGATTATACCCGACAAAAACGACGGCCACAAAAGAAGCAGTGAAAGCGCTTAGAGACTTTTTTAAGTCATACAGCCGGCCGGTTGCTATAATTTCGGACAGAGGAAGTTGTTTTACTTCGGTAGAATTTCAGGAGTTTATGAATGTTAATAATGTAAAGCATATAAAGATTGCCACGGGGTCTCCACAGGCAAATGGGCAGGTTGAGAGGGTGAATCGTAGCCTAGGCCCCATGTTGGCCAAGATTTCTGAACCCGAAAAGGGGCTTCATTGGGACCAAGTCATGGAAAACATTGAGTATTCTTTAAACAACACAATACATAGGAGCATAAAACAGATGCCGAGTAGAATGCTTTTTGGTATTGAGCAGAGAGGCAAAGTTATAGACGAGTTAAGAGAAGCAATACAACAGCTAGAGGTTAAAATAACACCAAGGGACCTAAAGAAAATTAGAAAAGAAGGAGAAGCACATCAAGAAAGTATCCAGAAGTATAATAGCAACAGTACAATAAGAAAAGAAAAGCATCTTCAGGTTATTTGGCAGGAGATTATGTCATGGTGAAGAATTTTGATTGCACCCCAGGAGCGTCAAGGAAGTTAATCCCAAAGCACAAGGGCCCTATGTAATAGATAAAGTCCTCAAGAATGACCGATTTTTAATCAAGGATGTGGAAGGCTTTCAGCTCGCACGCAACCCGTATCAAGGCGTTTGGAGTGGTCAGAACTTAAGGTTTTGGCTTGGTAAAAAGAAAATGAAAAGTGTTTAAAAAAAATAACAGAGAAACTAATTTGTAATGAACTATGAGAAAAAAAATGGAAATTGTAATTGTAAAGAATAGATTAAGAGAAAACAAAAAAAAAAGAGTATTGTAAAACTGTATCGTTAAAACTGAATTGTTTAGCCTTAAGTGTTAAATTAGCCACGTAAGGATCAGGGGATCTTACAGTCAGGACGGCCGAGTTGTAGCAGGAGGGGTAAGCACGGTCACATTACGGCAGCTCTTACACCAGTCTGTGGCGTTGCCCCTTGGCTCGTTGAGAGGGGGGTGCGAAAGTGTGGCAAGGCGACAGCGCGATCAAGAGAGGAGTCAGTCGTTGTGAAGTTGCGAAACTGAGCAGTAGCAACAATAAAAGTCTGCACAAATAATTAAAATATATATAAAGGTTGTTTCCTTTTTCCTCCCACACTGTGTATCTGCTTCGTCTTCTTAACTTGGCTCTCATACAGTTGAAGAGCCTCTTTGTCCAACTTCCTTAATATGAGTTGAGCGAATATCACGTCAACCTCATCGGACAGATTGGCCTTTATTTTAATAAGGTGTGTTGACTCATTAATTATGTCAATCACCCCTTTTATATTTTTAGCGGACTCATTGTTGATTACCGGTAATTCAACTATCCGGTTTAGTTGTTCTGAAAATATCCTCCGATGATTCTCATACCGCTTGGTTAATAAATCCCAAGCGGCATTATAGTTGTCGGCCGAACCCGACAATAAATGAGCTACCATGCTCTTTGCTTCTCCTCGTAACGCGGATTTTAAATAATTAAATTTAAGAGCAGAACTAAGATCCTCTCTTTTATCTATTAATTCTACAAATAGTTCCGCGAACAGGTCCCACTCTTTCGGTTCTCCGGAAAACGTGGGTAACTGAATTTTAGGTAATACCGGCAGTTCGTCTCTCATACAAACATTATCAGCTTTAACTCCTACCGGTTTATTTATAATCTCTTCCAATGCTCCTAAAGTATTTTGCACATCAAACTCTAACTCCTCTGTTGCATCTTGGAACTCACTGTTCGCTACAAATTTTGCGTACAGGTCTTCTACCTTTTTCTGTACCTTCTGCCACAAAAAATTAATTTTATTTCTGTGCATTTTAAATATTTATATTTATTATATATTATTTTCACTAATGTCAATGTTCACCCTCTCCAGGTATTCCCGAAGTTGGCGAACTCTCTCTTCAAACTCATTTTCTTCACTTACACTTCCCTTATCTCTGATCGTATCCACCCTAGTAGCGGCTTCTTTACTAGTACTAGGTCTAACGTCTTCCTCAACGATAGTTGACTTACTAGTATCTAGATTGCTTGGTTCTACGATTTTATCTTTTATCCTTTTTATTAAAATATGCCCATCCTCAACTCTCTTACTATTGAAGTAATCGTGATCGACTGGTTTACATTTTAATAGCATACCATGATTAGCTATCCACTTTGTTTGGATTTCATCTACCTCCTTTAAAATTTCCTTATTAATTTTACCAGCATCTAACCCTTCTAAAAACCTCAACCTTTCCATCAACTTGGCCTGCTTCTGCAGCAACTCAATTGTCTTGTCTGACAACATTTTCATAAATTTAAATCTAATTGTATATATGTATAAATATATATAAACAAATATAATTCTTATTGTATCTTATCTGTTGCTGTTGATGTTGCTGCTGCTGATGTCGTCCTTCCTTCTTGATGGGTGATGATGAGCGATATCAAGGGCTTCGTCTTTGCGCCCACGTCTTTGGGAATTCTCGGGATTCTCACTTCCACTGTATACTGCCACCGCGTATACTCTGGTCACTGGGCACTTCCACTGGCTTTTTGACACTGTTCCTGCCACTGGCAATCTTGACTGGAACTGTCTATTAGTCTGTCTTTCTTTTTTTATACCCTGTACCCATAGGGTAAAAGGGTATATTAAAGTCGCTAAAATGTATGTAACAGGCAGAAGGAAGCGTTTCCGACCCCATAAAGTATATATATTCTTGATCAGCATCAACAGCCGAGTCGATTGAGACATGTCCGTCTGTCCGTCCGTCCGTCTGTCCGTCTGTCCGTCTGTCCGTATGAGCCAGAGACTATAAGAGCTAGAGCTACCAAATTTGGTGTGAGCATCCGTCTAATGTCAAAGCTGATCAAGTTTGTTTCAAATTTTAGCCACGCCCACTTCCGCCCCCGCAATTTAAAAAAAACGATAACTAGGGCTGCTTTCAAGATATCGGATTCTTACTTGGTAATAATTATATACCCAAACTGGACCAACTGACCAAATTTTGTCGAAATCGGACAATAAACATCGGAGATATGCCTATATCCGTTTTGTACTGAAATGCCAAGGCGGCATTGGCAGATAAGAAAGAGCGAGATAGCATGCGCTCGCTGCTGCTGCATGTAAAAGGGAACTTTGTTTTGAATTGATTGCGATTTTGAGGTTGTTCGATCATTTGTCTAGTGACTACGCAGATCAAGAAAGTTTAAAATTTTTGCCACGCCCACTTCCGCCCCCGCAATTCAGAAAAAACTAATTATTAGAGCAGTTTTAAGTAATCACATTCTTATTTGGCACACCTAATATTATGGCCAAAGTGCATAATCTGACTAAATTTAGTCGAAATCGGACAATAAATATTGGAGATATACGTTGATGCGTTTTGTACTGAAGCGCTTAGGGCGACATTGGCTGGCAAGAGTGAACGAGATAGCATGCGTTCAATGTTGCGGCATGTTAAAGAAAATTATTTATGAAATTAATCACTATTTCGAGGGTGTTTGACTTCATTTAATATAATAACTAGTTGGTACAGGGTATACACAATGTCGGCAGGGACGACTTGCTTGCTTAATTTTATTTGCTCACTCACACCGGAAATTTAAACCGAGTCGCGAGTTACGATCTTTTTTTTACGGACTTCACTTATTTTTTTTTCACGAGTTCGATATATTGGCTTCGAACACGCCACACCAAATTTGTGCCGACACGAATTTCTGCAATTGCTCCACAGCAAACTGCCTTTTAAATACGGACGCAGTTTTTATACCCTTGCAGAGGGTATTATAAAATTGGTCAGATGTTTGTAACGCATAGAAATATACGTTTCCGACCCCATAAAGTATATATATTCTTGATCAGCATCAATAGCCGAGTCGATTGAGACATGTCCGTCTGTCCGTCTGTCCGTCTGTCTGTTTGAATCACGATGACGGCCTTAAATTTTAAGCTACATAGTTGAGACATGAAAAGTTAAGTTCCCCAATCGATGGCGCAGGTAGAGTTTAAAAAATTAGTCGGATCGGATAATTATAACCGGAGTTATTAACTAAAACGTGGAGGTACCTCGAGTAAAATAAGCAATTTTCTTTGTCAGCAAAGAAACAAAAACAAATTCCAAGCAATCACACACACACATACATATGCAAGAATTGGTCACCACGCGGTGTGTGAGAGAGACAGAAACATTTGCGTTGTGTTGTTGCACAGAACGAAATTTAAAGATCGAGATGACATGCGCTTGCTATATGTATATGTATGGCGAACTGGCTTAAGTGAGTTAAGTGAGGATGGTGACGTAGTACGTAAAGATCGGTCGCACGATGGTTCGGTGTTTGGTGGATTCGATTCTCAGTGAATTCGGGAAAATTTTTTCTCTTCAATTACTTTAAAAATTTTGTTTTTAAATTAAATAATAAAACAATGAAGCTGCAGAGGGTATACAAACTTCGGCAGAGCCGAAGTTAGCTTCTTTGATATTTTTTAAAATATTTTTTATAATATTTGCAGTTATACTCCGTTTATTACCACTGGTGGGGGAAAACAGGAGTTTTTTATTTTGCTACCTTTTAGCTGGTCTTAGCATATAACGTAGCTAGATCGCAGACGTTAAGGAGCTGGTCAACCTCTTTGTCTCTTACCACTGGTGGGGGAAAACAACAGAGTCTTTACTCGAAGGACCAAAATGAATAGGGTCTACGAGGAGCTCGAAGGAGCAAAATGAATAGGGCTTCCGAGGAGAAGAAATAATAACCCGATCTTCATTTGTTGAATTCACAATCTGAACTGACTTTTATTTTTTAAAATATTTGTTAGGAAAGGTCTTAGATTCTAAAGGTCTTAGATTCTATTTATATTCCAAGCCTGCGATGATCGTTAAATGCCTAGCTGAATGCATCGGCTGAAACATAACTACATATATTCACGTCACGTACGCTAGGCAGGATTCGAATTATTACTTTAAATTATTTATTCTTTTAAGTGCGTATATTTTATGTCGTTTTAACAATTACCATGTTTAATCTTTTTTTTTTTTTTTAACGTTTTATTTGTTTGTTGGATCTCTTATATAGGCTTATAGGACTAACAACAATTTTCTAGGTTTATCTTAATCTAACACATAACCTGACATCTGAAAGATGCTACATTGATCTATGGCCCTGATTAATTACTAGAGGGTTGGGAGGTCGTTTCGTTGAAGACGAGTACTTTCACGTACTCGTGTTAATGATTTGGCCAGGGTATTCGGGTGTGCCTGGAGTTTAGCGGTGTACTTAAGCTGTTGTACCTTTATTTCGGTTATTACGCTAGGAATGTGTAGGTCTTTCTGTAAATTTTCATTACGGATATACCAAGGTGCTCCCGTGATGGTTCTGAGAACCTTGGATTGAGCCCTTTGTATGGTTTCAATGCTGCTCTTGCTTGCGTTTCCCCATAGCGCAAAGCCATATGTCCAGATGGGTTTTAATACAGAGTTGTAGAGAAGAACTTTGAATTCCAGACATAGGGGAGATCGTGCATTGATAAGCCAATGTAGACCGATTGCTTTGAGCTTTAGTTGCTTTTTCTTGGCTTCGATATGCTTACGCCAAGTTAATCTTCTGTCGAGGTGAACTCCAAGATATACAACATCGTCGGATTGAGGCACTGGCACATTGTTAAGCGTCAATGATGGGCAGTTTCTTCTATTGAGGGTAAACGTAACGTGTTTGCATTTCTGTTCATTTACACGGATGCGCCAATCTGCTAGCCACTTTTCTACCTCCTTTAGGTAAGTTGCCAGTTGCTCAGCAGCTTTAATCGGGCATTTGGAGCGGCTGAGGATAGCCGTGTCATCGGCGAAAGTAGATGTGATGAGTGTAGGGCTTGTTGGTATGTCCGCTGTGTACAAAAGATACAGAGTTGGCCCAGCACGCTGCCTTGAGGTACACCTGCTTCTGATTCGAAGTCATCAGAGGTGAAGCTATTACATCGTACAGCGAATTTTCTGTTGGACAGATAAGATTCCATTAGCCTGTGTGTATATTGTGGGAGCGTCGCTTTTATTTTATATATTAGGCCGTCAATTCAGACTCGGTCAAAGGCTTGGGCGACATCGAGAAAAATTGCTGTGCAATATTCTTTTTGCTCGAATGCTGTACGGATCTCTGAGGTGATACGGTTGACTTGTTCAATTGTGCCATGCTTTTCACGGAAGCCAAACTGATGATGAGGGATTATATTTTGGTTAACCAAGATTGTATTTATACGGAGTTGTAGGACTTTTTCAAATAGTTTTGAAAGACTTGGTAATAAACTAATGGGTCTGTATGATGATGGCTGTGTTTTGTCCTTTCCGGGTTTCGGGATCATTATGATTACTGATTTTTTCCAACTTATGGGAAAATGACCACTTTTTACTATCGCGTTGAAAAGTTTGCAGATGTAACGCACGGCACAGATCGGGAGTTCTCGGATCATTTTCGGGGTTATTTTGTCATGGCCGGGCGACTTTCTTGGGTTTAGATAGTTTTTAATAATTGCAGAAGTTTCCTCCGCTTGGAATTCCGGTTGCTCACTTTCCATTGGGGTGCGCAAGGAGGGGAGCTGAAAAGAGTTTGTGAAAGACCGTTTTTAGATGAGCTGCAAAGATGAGTGCTCTTTCTTCGTCTGAACGGGCCCATTTGCCAGTTGGGCATCGTATAGGTGAAATTATCTCGGCTGGAGCAGTTATGGTTGGATGTGCTTTCCACAGCGGATATTTGGTGCTGGTAGGGGTGAGCTTCACGATGTACAGCCGCTGTCTCCTTGCTTCTTCCTGCCTAAGCGCCTTTGCTAGAGTTCGCGAAGCTGCCTTTAGGCGTTGTTTTGCTGCCGGAGATCGAGACATTTGCCATTCTCGCCTGAGCCGTCTTTTGTCTGCTAGAAGTAGTTCAATTAGTCGGTTGTTGGACTTGTGTTTTTCCTGCGTGTGGCTGATAATCGGGGTAGAAATATCTGCTGCTTCAATAAGCGTCGACTCTAGTGCAGAGGTGCAAAGCTCGATGTCTTCTTCGTCGTCCAGTTTGGGATTCAGCTCGATATGGGTGTTTTTGTATTTTTTAAATCTGAGCCAGTTTGTTTTCCAATTTGTTAGCCCGAGTGGATGCTTTATTATTTGTGGTTGTGTTAATATAGTGAAAACTACTGGCGAGTGGTCCGATGACAATTCTGCTAGTGACTCTGCCGTTATCAAATTGTGCGCAATTCCCCTGGTGATTGCAAAGTCTATTAGCTCTGGGAGCTTGCGTGGATCTGCTGGCCAGTACGTGGGCTTATTCGGTGAGGCATAGCCCATTTTGTTTGCTGGGTTGATGATTGTGTTATACAGCTGTTTGCCTTTTGGATTTACCAGGCGGGATCCCCAATGAGGGTGCTTGGCGTTGTAGTCTCCTGCAGCAATAAATCGTACTCCGAGTGTATTGAAGAAATCAGTAAACTCTATTTCAGAGATTGAGAATCGTGGTGGGCAATAAAGTGCAGCCACGGTTGTACTGCCGAAAGTGGTTTGGACACTTATTGAAGTTGCTTGTAGGTGTTGTTTGGCAAATCCATTGTGCAGACAGTGTTTAATCCGGTTTTTGATTAGGATACCAGTTCCTCCGTAAGCCTTGCCGTCTGGGTGATTTGTTGCGTAGAATACATATTTGGATATTTGAAAGTTATTTTTGTTTTTGAGGTGTGTTTCTGATAGCAGCATAATATCAATATCATTTGAGTCCAGAAACAGTGACAATTCTTGCTTGTGCTTGGAAATGCCGTTTGCATTCCAGAGGCCTATATGTAGTGCTGACATTATTTGTTATTGTCCATAAGCTTTTGAATAAGCAAGTTCTGATTCCGCATCAGTTCCTGCATGCAATTTTGCATGAACGTCATGAAATTTGTCATGTTTTGGTTGAGCGAGATTAACAATGTTTCGATCCCGTTGGGGTTCTGGCCAAGTACGGATGGACTTGGGGCCGCGTTAGATTGAATGGTAGCGGGATCTATTGTTTGAGTGGGCTGTGCATTTCCGTTGCGTAGCACGCTTGCAAAAGTTACTCCAGGAGTAGTTGGGGTCGCTGATGACCTTACAGCTCTTGAGAAGAATATTCCCGGTGTTGTTTGAGAGGGAATTAGTGTCGAGCCCTGGATACGAGCCGTTGATTTCTTCGCGTTGAGGCGGGCCTTGAGTTCCTTATAAACGGGGCATCCTCTGTAGTTCGCTGTGTGATTACCACCACAATTGCCGCACTTTCTTGTATTTGTATTTGATTTGACATCGGTGCAGACAAAATCTTTTTGAGTTTGTCCACAGCCAACGCAAACTGGGCGAAGGCTGCAGAAGGACTTTGTGTGCCCAAACTCCTGGCAATTAGTGCATTGTACCGGGTGTGTCCTCTTATGCGGCTCTTCGACAGTAATTTTGCGATGTAGCAGAAGTTGAAGATTGTAAATAGGGTGCACTGTGTTGGGTTTAAGTTTTTTATCACATGTGGGCTGTAACTCCACTTTGAATAGAGGTTGCGGCACTTTATTTCTGTTCAGTATGTTTGAGACGGACTTTACCTCAAAGCCCTTCTCTTCCAATGCTTCAACTACTTCCTGAGTCGGAACCGTTGGTTCAATGCCTTTGATCACCGCTTGAAGGCCTTTGGCACTCTTTAGCTGGAATGTGTAGAAATTCACACTTTCCTTTCTAAAGTACTTTTCAATAGTACGATAGAATTCTTCACTTTTGGCTTGAACTTTGGTCTCTTTTATGTTACCCCTATTGAGTGGTGTCACATAAAAGTTGTTTTGACCAACTAGCGCTACCAATTTCGGCACCAAAGAAGTGCAGTTTGCACCACGGATATAGAATGGTGGTGGCTTGGCTACAGAGGGTTTAATTTGGGAATCTCCTTCTTGAGATTCCGGCTGATTTGCCAATATTTGGAATCTATTGCTTTCCAATGCTTTTTGTTCAACAATGTTGTTTTTCGACACCTTGGGAGTGTTGCCCCATTTTGTCTGAAGGCTAAGCTTTCGCTTGTTTATATTAATGTATCTGTCCATACCAGTCTGAACAGGTGACTTTGGATTCATCGTCACTGGATGGGTAGATTTTGTTGAGGTAGTCTGCTGGACGGTGATCAAAGGTATTGCAGACGCTGCTGCTGTTAGAGTTGTTGTTGGAGCAGTAGCTGCAATTGTTGATGTTGTGAGCGTGCTAACGGCGGTCGGCGAACCCGATGACCCAATTAACACTTCAGGTGTCAGCGAATTTGACGGTGAAGCGCATTGGGCGCTCCAAGACAAATTGTTGTTGCTGGTTGGTGTAAGCAATTTGCTCGTACTTGCACTTTTGGATTCAGCGCTCGTTGTAGTTGTGGTAGTTGGAGATACTACTGAGAAATACGCATTGTTGCGTTGCACAGAGAGCCGACGCTCGTTTTGTTGGTGAAGAATTTGTTCTTGTAGTTTCTGCTGGCGAGAGTCTAGTGAAGAAGGGCCCGAGTTAATCTCTTGACGCGTTGGCATTACTAGTAAATTTAGTTATTTACTAAGTATTGCTATTTGTAGATACAAATAACAATATAATTATAGTTGGGCGTCTCTGTGGCGACTGAGAGCCCTGTCACTTTATTATTTTAGCGTTGTTTTATTGCGCTGACACCGAAGAACTCGCGGAGTGCAATAAAAAGTACGTCCGATCGCGGTGACAGTTAATTGTCAATTGTTTAATCTTAAATAATTATAATTATATTACACCTAGACCTCGCTTTGCGTCGTTTCGGTTTGCGTTTTTTCGAAGTGGCGTCGCTGATCAAATAGCACTAATTTTCATTGTGCGTCGTTAGATTTCGATGTTGTGTTGCGCAGGAGTCCTTAATTTTTTTTTGAATACTCATTTTTCCCAAAAGGTGACAGCACCTTTCGTTCTAATTACGCTATGCTATCAAAACTGGGGAACTCCTGGTTTGTTGTATTGGCCCACCTTTTATGTAGTGATTGTTTGTCCCGTTTGTGCTTTTTAAAAGAGGCCAATAAATTTTTTCGTGGAGTTTCTGATTATATGTATATACATATGTATTAAGGTATGAAGGAGGCTGACATAAATTAATTGCTAACCTCAACCAAGAGTTCACCAACGAACTTTTGCAACAAAAGAACTTCAAGGAACAAAGCTTAACTACCGAACAAATTTCCAAAGTGATGCTTTTGATTGACGAAAGGAGTTTTATAGTACCCCAAGGTGCGAATATCAATTGCTTTAGGAAAATGTATTTTACGTTAAATAAAAAAACTAGTCAGACAAGAGACACTCATGCCTCATGCAATAGTGATTAATTCTATTTTGGTTTGATTTTTTGGTCATTATTGATAAGTTGAATTCATTATTTTATTTTTACTGAATTAGTATCTTCTTGTGTTTTTAATACATAACATGTTTTTGAATAAAATGATATAAAATTTTGCTTTTTTTAATGATTGCTTTGTAAAATTTTATAATTAAAAATGTAAGATTTTCGCAAATTTGGAACCTATCTTCGATTTTTATATGGCTTGCTATAGAAAATCCTAATTCACTTTGCGTCGTTTCGATTTGCGTCGTGTATTTTTGGAACGTATCCCCGACGCAAAGCGAGGTCTAGGTGTATATATAAAATCATTGCATTTAGGCCCGTGCACACTTTCAAGTAAAGTTTTACAATTATGCTGATCAAAAATGATAGCAGCAAGGACAGCATCTGCAATATAGTTTGATTACCATGCTTCATTTTTTAAAGTTGCAATATCATCTAATTCAATATTATATATAAAATCATTGCATTTAGGCCCGTGCACACTTTAAAGTAAAGTTTTACAATTTAAAATATAATAGTGTATATGTGGCGCAATGCTATCTTTTAGTTTGCTATGATTAAAAAGCATCTGCTTATAAGCATTCTTCTTCAATTTCAAAGATGTCATAATTGACTGCGAAGGAATGGTCAGAGTGCGTTGAAAAATCAAAGGAATTATATTGATTTTCACGAACATTTGACAGTTCTAATTCAGACTCCAATTGTAATTCGAAAAATTTACTTGGTCCAGTAAATTCTCCTTAAACAAACCCATCTTTAGTTTTTTGATTCCCCTTTTGTTCCAACTTTCCTTATAGTTGGACAACTTTTTATGGCACATTTCACTTAAAGCAGTTTTCGGATTGACTACTCTTTTATTTGATCGGCAAGTTATTGCATTCTGGATGAGCCAGTTTAATTTGTCTCACAACAGAATTTGAAAGTTTATCCATTTCTCGGATAAATCTTCCCAATTTCAAGCCTTGTTTGTTTTGAATGGCACTATGCTTAATTGTCTTGAAAAAAGCCTCTATAGGTCCATTGCTGGGTCTTTTATTTGTACTATCAATTAAAATACTTATTACATTTGTCCAGAAAGGCGCAAACACTATATATTTTCCCAAAATAACTTCTACCATTTTGGGTTGTTTTAACTTACTATTGCCAGCTACTGTTTTAAGGCTATCCTTACAATATCACTTATTGCATTTAATTTTATTTTCGTAATCGCCCAGATTAAAAGAAATTGGCTTTTTATCTGTGAAATACAAGAATGCACATTTCATTGCACTCCATTAGAGTTAAGCCGCAGTACTCCTTAAGGACTGCACCAAAACTCACATCAGTTACGATGCGTTTGCAGAGCGTTTGGAACATGACATATTTAGGTCGCATAAAAAGCGACCTATGTCAGAAGATGAGTGATGATTAGCATGTGCTAATCGTATATGGTCAATGTTCCAAAAAAATACTTTAATTTTTGGCGACAAGTATTGAATGTAATGGGAATATCCATTGCACAACATGTCGTATGCGTCTTTAAATGCATTTTTATCGAAATCGTATTTAGCGTTTGCCTCCGATTTCATGTTTCTATAAAATGACAAATGTTTGTTGTACATTTGATCATTTCCTACTAAAACTCTAAGTTTATCTACTTTTAGACCCAATTCATTTCTATATCGGAAAGCAGTGCGGCTTTTTAGCTCTTAAGTTTCAAGAAAGCGATTAATAGCTCTGCACTGTGAACTTTTTATAAATTTATTGTATGGTATATTTCAATGTTGCTGGAATAAACTTGAATATAACCATCGAAGTCGCCCATAAACTTATATTTGTTGCAGTATCCATATGTAACGAATGACGATTTATAATTTCTTATTGAATTAAAATAAAGAGCTCAAGCATTTTTAATTGAACAATACTGTTCTCTGACAACATGTTCTATACTCTTTTTTTTGGCTAAATGCAGAACAGCATTCTTTGATTAATTGTTTAAAATTTTTAACTTTAAAATTCTTTATGTGAAGTTTGCAATCACGCTTACGTTCACATAAGCTTAATGGTTTGTCAACCAGTTTAACATCTATATTAAGACTTGTATTTCCAAGCCTGCAGTCTTTTCGAAGCACTTTAGACGGCTTCCGATTAGACTTTCATCTAAAGGCTTGGAGGACAAATCAATCAAAGAATCACCTTTCTGACTACATTCAACTTTCAAAATTTGACTGAAAATTAACTTCATCAGCAGAATAGGCTTCAGACTCTTTTAAAATTTTTTACTTTTCTATTCAATAAAAGCCTTTTATAACTTTTATTAACTTTAGCACGCCATTTCGGCAAGCGCCGTTTACTTTAAAAATTGTACTTTTTCATTTCAAATTCCTATCAACAATATTTGCGATTTGCAAATACTGTTCATCTCCCAATTATTGTTGGGAAAAATAAGTCCACTACTAATTGCTTATTCTATTGCAATTTTAGTGCCAATGGTTTTTTGCCTAAAAAAGGACGAAAGAAAATACGGTTTAAATTAAAAGAAATTTTAAATCTACATAAAGTTTCAAAAAATAAAATAGCACCACAAGAATTCTGATAACAGCAATTTTTGCTTGACTGTTCAAGAACAAATTACCTAGTTAACCCATTTGACGATAAGATCGTGATTTGTTTTCACATCCTATTTAGAATCGAAATAAACCTTTTTTATCATTTATCTATCTAATATTTTGAAATTTTGTGGTGCTATAATTTTTTTGCCACAAATTAATACTACTTTAAGATAATTGGTTGGTTGTCTATTTAAAAAATTCTTGTGTTAGTAAACGAATGTGGTTAAAATAGGAAAACAGTTTTTAATCGAATATTGGAAAAAGCATAGAGAATTCATTCGATTCATTCATGTCCAATCTATATATTTTTTTCTAATTTTGTTTAAGAAAAAAGAAGTCGTTGGTTGCAGTATTTGTTAATTAGTAATTTGAGTTTTTTCGATTCAATATATATATTTTCTGTATTGGATTTTGCTGGGTCCTATATTTTTCTACGAATATATTTACTTAAAGCACCTCATTAGTGGTCGGATATATGTCGCTAGAAAACTATTTGTTTCCAATTGGATTTTTTAACGATGACACACAGCAGCAGAAAAAAAGTTATTCTAGCCAAAGGGAAAATATTTTGTCCACTAACTAAACTGAGATCTAAATGTCGGTATTAGTTTGTTAAAATGTACATATATGTATCTGCTTGTATGTATGTACATACATATATCACATGCAAGCCATTTGAACGAAATTTGCCTCAAATACAAATGTACATATATATACATATGTACATAAATGCACTCAAAATATTTCACATGTACATATATTTTAAAATGTATATATATACTTACATATATATATACACATGTATATTGAATGCTAGAAAACCTACTGAGATATATAGTAACATATCCGCCTCCCCATATTATACCACTCTTATTACTTTATTATAAACAATTTACCCCATCTTTAAAATGCTAACTCAGCAAATCGTGACTTTTTTTTTATTTTGTTATAAACAATTCATCCCATCCAATTTCCACGCGTAAAAATGCAAGCTAAGCAAATCTTGACCCCTTTTTATATTACAAACAATTGACCCCATCTAACTCATCCGCGCAGCTGCAGCGGCCAAAACAAGAAGATCACTTTACACCCTTTTCATGGGAAATCATTATCCAAAACAAATCTTCGAAGTGACCATTCAGAATCAATCAGGCCACTTTAGCCAACTCCCAAAAAACGCCACCCCCGAAAAATCTCCCATAAATAATCTTAGAACTTTAAGACATCAGTTCAGTTCTTCCTTACACTTGATACGCGAACAGTTCAGTTCTTCCTTCTTGTTGGAGTTTAGTTCTCCTTTACTTCGCGATTCCTTTTTATATTTAACACACAAGCAGTTAGTTCAGCATTAAGTGCACGTTAATATAAGTATCCTTTGTAAAAGAACAACTCCGTCGAAATTAAATAAAGACATATTTTTTTATTAACGTTAAACAAAAATATAAAATTGGCGCAGTCGGTAGGATAAAACAAAAAGTTAAAGTGCAGTGCAAAACTTGTGTTTCCAACCAAGACTTTTTGTGCTAAGGTTTCAAACCTGAGTTGAATACCAGGACCTTTGTACCGATAAACTGGAAATATATCAGAAGACACTAAACAACCTGTTTTACAAATACAAAACAAAAAATATTATATCAACGAACAAATAATAAAACAAATCTTCAAAATAAATAAAATGGTTCATCCACCACTCACTGAATCTAGTATGGCGGAAGCCGTCCACCAACTTGGAAGTGTTGAAAAATTCAACGGCAATCCCGATGCACTATTCACCCTTATAAATCGTATTGACTACCCTCAATGTATTTTACTGATGATACTCGTCAACAACATGTGATGCTTGGGTACATTGATCGCAGTATCAGCGGTGAAGTTACGCGTACCCTGGGAACAACAACCTTAACTATTGAATTTTAAACCGCGGACACCCAATCAGACGCTGTTGGAGAATTTCCGTAATACCCCCTACAAAGGCAACATCCGAGAATTTCTGGACGAAGCAGAACGCAGAAAACAAAAGTTAACGAGTAAGCTAGAATTAGAAAACGATACTTACGAAAAAACATTTTTTAACAGACTCATAAAGTCAAGCACTGAGAAGTTAATACAAAAATTACCCATGCAAATATATTTAAGAATCGTAAACACTAATATCTCAGATTTACTATCATTGAAAAGTTTCTTACAAGAAAAGGGCCTAGTTGAAGATATTATTGATATGCATAAGTCAATCCAAAAACAACCCAAATTTGAGAAATCATTTAAAAACCACCCCTCAAACTACTAACAACACTCAAAGATTCCCTACACTTTTTCAACCACGTTATGATCACTAATAACCACGTAGAACAAACAAACTCGGGCATAATGAACGCACCTACAAAACGAATTAGGCCATCAGGTAGCGGACAGAGTAGGATGGACTGGTCCGAAAATGTTCATCAGACAGACTCAGAACCAATTCATCAGATAGATCAAACAGAAGAAACCCCTATATCTTATTAACTATAAACAACACACCTCTTAAATGTATCATTGATACAGGTTCTTCAATAAACCTTATCAACGAAAACTTCTTTAATTTCCCCGAAACCTCAGAAAAATTGAATGTTCAGACGATAAAAGGCGTAATTAAGCTTAATAAAAGTATTTCTTTTGCACCCAGCAAACTATGTCAAACAACCCAAAAATTTTATTGTCATAATTTTTCAACTACGTATGATATACTCTTAGGTAGAAATTACCTCAAAGCAAGTCAAGCTCTTATTGATTGTTTGTAGCGGGGCGAAGCTTCTAATCTGAGAGCCCAGACTTATTACCCAAGTGTTGAAGGAAATTAAAACGCGCGTTAACTCGATTGAACACAGGCCAGATTTATTGTAAAACAGAACGCGGACCGGGACACAATGTTAATATAAGGCGTTATCGGATATAAGTGGTTTTGTGCAACACTAAGAGGCCAAGAGAAATCTCGGATGCGTAGGAAATACACCGGGGATGAAAAACTCAACTTCACAAGATGGAGTTTTCCATAGAACTTAGCTTAGTAATTATACTAGTGTGCCCGTTCGGGAATAGTTGCAAAAGCCCTCTTCATTCCCCTGCTGGTCACAATTTCTGGCGTGAACATTGATTATAATGATAGCAGTGTATCATTATCAAATCATAAATTCTATTTTAAGTTCACCAACAATGAAGAGGAGACATCAGAATCAATTTCTTACCCCCCTGCAGATTTTGACTACGATGTATTTGCATACGAAATAAATAACAACATTGAAGAAAATAATGAATTCCGACTGGATCATTTAAATTCAGAAGAAAGAGAAAAGTTAAAAAAAATATTATACGACTTTAGCGATATTCAGTACAGGAAAGGTGAAAATTTGACTTTTACTAGTACCATAAAGCATACCATTCGTACTAAACACAAAGACCCTATCTATACGCACCCCTATAAACATCCCCAAATTTTTTATGAAGAAATTAATAAGCAGATTAACGAAATGATACAACAGGGAATAATCCGAAAATCGGAATCGCCCTATCGTTCACCAATATGGATCGTACCCAAGAAAGAGGACGCATCCAAAGAAAAAAAGTTCCGTTTAGTTATAGACTATCGCAGTTTAAATGACATTACCGTTGACGATAAATACCCAATACCCATAATGGATGAAATTCTTGACAAATTAGGAAAATGTCAATATTTTACAACCATTGACCTTCCCAAGGGATTCCATCAAATTCAAATGGACCCTAAATCTATTGAAAAAACCGCTTTCTCAACAAAACATTGGCATTTCGAATTCACACGAATGCCATTCGGCTTGAAAAATGCACCAGCCACATTCCAAAGATGCATGAATAATTTGCTAGAAGATCTTATCTACAAAGATTGTTTGGTTTATTTGGATGATATTATCATTTACTCCACTTCATTGGAGGAACATTTAACATCAATCCAAAAAGTCTTTACAAAACTACGCAATGCAAATCTTAAATTACATTTAGATAAGTGCGAATTCCTGAAAAGGGAAACAGAATTCTTAGGTCACATTATAACCACAGACGGCATTAAACCAAATCTAGACAAAATCACAGCAATTTTAAAATTCCCGGTCCCTGAAACACCGAAAGAAATCAAATCATTTTTAGGCTTATGCGGATTCTACCGCAAATTTATTCCTAACTTCGCAAAGATTGGAAAACCTTTAACTCTTGGATTAAAGAAAGGATCCAAAATAAACATAGATAACCCAGATTATACTTCAGCCTTTGAGAAATTAAAGCTTTTCATCACCAATGATCCCATACTCGCATTCGCTGATTTCAAAAAACCTATTCCTTAACTACAGATGCCAGTAACGTAGCCTTAGGCGCTGTCCTTTCACAGAACTATAATCCTGTCTTTTTTGCTAGCAGAACCCTTAATGAGCATGAACTCAATTATTCAGCTATAGAAAAAGAACTATTAGCAATTGTATGGGCAACTAAATATTTCAGACCCTATCTCTTCGGAAGACATTTCGATATCCTAAGTGATGACAAACCACTCATTTGGTTATCCAACATCAAAGAACCCAATATAAAATTACAGCGTTGGAAAATTAGATTAAATGAATACGATTACAAAATAAAATATTTACCCGGAAAAGAAAATTATGTGACCGATGCTCTCTCTAGAGTTAAAATATACGAAAACTTTTTAGGAGACGAAACAAGTAGTTCCCTGGCAACAATACATAGTGCTCAAGAAGATAATGAAAACTTAATAACAATTTCTGAAAAACATCTGAACCATCAAATCGAATTTCTTAAAAGCAACGAAGACAAAATCAAAACTATTCGCTTCTTTCATAAAACAAAAATATAAATATCTTATAAAGAAATGACTAATCATTCCGCGAAAGAACTAATCAAAGAATATTTATGCTCAAAAAATAACGCGATCTATTTCCATGATGATGCAGACTTTTTAAAATTCCAACAAGCTTATGTTGAAATTATATGTTCCAATAGTCGAACCAACACTTTAAGAACGACTTCCAAACTAAAAGACATACCAACTTATGCAGAATTCAAAGAAATTATTTTAAAAAACCATAAAACACTACTTTACCCAGGTATCACTAAAACTATAAATTGGTTCAAAGAAAAATACTATTACCCAGATTACCAAAAACTAATTCAGAACTTTATTAATGAATGCGATATTTGCAATTTGTCCAAATCAGAAAATAGAAATACTAAACTAACTTTTGAAACCACCCCAGAAATATTTAATACCAGAGAAAAATATGTAATGGATTTTTATTTAGTTGACAATCAACAATTTTTATCATGCATAGACGTATATTCTAAATTTGCCTCTCTAGTTGAAGTTCAAAGTCGTGATTGGCTAGAAGCAAAAAGAGCAATCACTAAAATCTTTAATGACATGGGAAACCCCTTAGAAATCAAAGCAGACAAAGATTCCGCATTTATAGGCGTAGCACTTCAAAATTGGCTTAACTCCGAAAACGTTAAAATAAGTATAACAACAAGTAAAAATGGCATTTCTGATATAGAAAGATTTCATAGAACCGTGAATGAGAAACTAAGAGTTATTAATACAGAATCAAGCATAGAAGATAAACAAACTAAGTTCGATACCATCCTTTATACTTATAACCACAAGACTAAACATTTGGCAACAAATAGAACACCCGCAGATATATTCTTTTATTCAGGAAGGCCCCTTTATAACACTCAAGATAATAAGATAAATCAAATTGACAAATTAAATAAAACTAGAAATGACTTTGATATAAATACAAAATACAAGCAGGCCCCATTAGTTAGAAGTTAAACTACTACACCATTTAAGAAAACGGGAGAAATTACCCAAGTTGACGACAAACATGTCATTGAAACAAATAGAGGAAAACAAACTACTCACTACAAATCAAAATTCAAGAAAAAAAAAATAAAATTCACCAAAGCAAATATACTGACTAATTTCAGACATTCCAATATTACTGCTTCTACTCCTATCAATGGCATCCCTAACTCATACGCAAAGTATAGAAATTAATCCCAACAAAGCACCAACTGGCTATCTTATATTTAAAACAGGAATTCTGGACCTACCCTCAGATTACGAATTTCATTATCTAACCGTAAATTTAACCAAAGTACAAATCACCTACAACAACTTGTCAGAGCAAACAGAAAAATATAAAAATTTAATGCACATCCAATACCTAACTGAGAAATTAAACCGTGAAATGAATGGCATCAGAATAATAAAGGGAAAGAAAACTATACCTAACTTTGTAGGTACAGTAAGCTGTGCACTAAGAGATGAAGCCTTGTTCCGTCACTGATGGCGCCAAAGTTAATTTGACGCTTGAAGTGGACGAGAAAGCGCTGGCTGTACTCGATAAGACCGGTAGGGTCTATGTCGAGTGGTTTGCTTACCGTTGCCGGCCACTCGTGCGTACTTATGCTTGCCATAGGTGCGTCGGATTTGACCACAAGGTGTCCCAGTGGCGTTATAAGCAGGATGTGTGTCGCCAGTGTGGACAAACTGGCCACATTGCAGCGAAGTGTGTAAGTCCGGTGGACTGCCGGAATTGCCGCTTCAAAGGGCTACCCTCAGGGCATCTGATGCTTTCGGGATCGTGCCCGACTTACGGTGCGGTGTTGGCGAGGGTGCAGGCTAGATATTAATATGTTTGCTCTCATACAAGCTAATTGTGGTCGGGGTCGCCTTGCGTCCATCGATATCGGTGTACGTATGTGTGGTTCTGGCCACCCCTTTGCGCTGCTGCAGGAGCCCTACACAGACAAGGAAGGCTGGCTCACTGGATTCCCAACTGGGATGAGAGTGTTCGGTAGTCAAGACTATGCGAAATCTAGAAGAAATACTGCCGTCATCGTCAACGATCCAGATGTCACCTGCCTACTAGTTGATTCGCTAACCACCGAGATTGGAGTATATGTGAAGATCTCTGGAAAATTTGGCTCATTTTTTCTAGCCTCACTGTACTGCCATGCGGAAGATGATTTGACAACGACGGGTCTATTGTACATGGATGCCGTACTGCTACTGGCGAGCAGTACTCCGGTCATCCTCTGCCTTGATGCGAATGCTGTATCTCCTATGTGGTTCAGTAAGCGTCACGATAGTTATCGTGGCCAGCTGAACTACAGACGGGGTGAGCAGCTGGAGGATAGGATTCTCGGCAGCCGAGCCGGAGAGTTAAATTAATTCAGCGAGGTGTACACGTTTGATAATCACGGTGGACAGAGTGATATTGACGTGACATTAGTCAGTGAAAAAGCGTCTGTGTGGGCCACGTACGACTGGAGTTTGGACGACTGGGAGATGAGCGATCACAATATTATTACTGTTGTTGTATCGCTTTTCCAAGTTACAGTTGAGAGCACATATGCTCCTGTACCGTCCTGGAAACTCGCTAATGCAAACTGGCGAATGTTCGACTCAATTCTAGTAGAGGAAATTTTGAAGCACCTTCCCTTGGAGCACATCAGGATTTCGCCGTTGGACTCCTCGGTGTCTGCACTACGCCTTGTCGTGCAGTCTGTGTGCGATAGGGTGCTGGGTCGCAGACCGTTGTAAGCTGTGGGAAAAGTAAAGTGGTGGACCACGGATCTGAGTACCAAACGCCGAGAAGTCAGGAGACGATGACTCTGCGCAGTTTCTGGCAACTCAACTGCGGGCAGCTGTCCGCGAGTTCAAGAAGCTCATCCTGAAGATGAAGGAGGAACACTGGCGGAACTTTTTTGGAGACCACAGGGATGATCCATGGGGGCATGTCTACAAAATATGCCGAGGACGAAAGCGATCCACAGATCTGAGATACCTTCAGTCGGATGGCGAGCAGGTCACAACATGGCACGACTATGCGAGTCTCCTCCTCCGTAACTTTTTTCCAGTTGCGGAAGCGAGTGATGACATTGTCATTCCGGATGAAGCTGCACCAGCTCTCGAAGCCTTCGAAGTTGGAGCATGCGTTGCCCGGTTGAAGAGCAGGCGCTCTCCCGGACTAGACGGCATCACAGGTGGTATCTGCAAGGCAGTGTGGCGTGCCATTCCCGAGCTCATCACGGCGTTGCTTTCCCGCTTTGTAGCAGAGGAATATTTCCCCCTTGAGTGGAAGTGCCCACGTGTAGTGGCGCTACTTAAGGGCCCCGACAAGGATGGGTCTGACCCAGCTTCCTATCGGGGTATCTGCTTGTTGCCAGTATTTGGCAAGGTGTTGGAGGGAATCATGGTGAATCGGATGAAGGAGGTGCTCCCGGATGGAAATAGGTGGCAATTCGGCTTTCGACCTGGACGCTGTGTTGAGGATGCCTGGAGTCATGTTAAGGCCAGCGTTGCCGCCAGCCAGGCGGTATACGTGTTGGGTCTTTTCATCGACTTCAAGGGTGCCTTTGACAACATTGAGTGGAGCGCTGTGATGCGCCGCTTGATCGACGCGGGATGCCAGGAAGCCAGCTTATGGAGAAGCTTCTTCTGTGGCAGGAGAGCCAAGATGACCAGCGGTTCTGGAGAGGTTGACGTGGAGGTCACTCGAGGATGTCCACAGGGATCCATCAGTGGGCCATTCATTTGGAACACCATGATGGATGTGCTGCTCCAGAGACTGGAGCCCCTGTGTACATTCAGCGCGTACGCGGATGATCTGCTGGTTCTCGTCGAGGGAAGGTCGAGAGCCGAACTGGAGCGTCGTGGAGTGGAGCTGATGTCCGTCGTGGGAGCCTGGGGAGCAGAGATCGGAGTCTCGATTTCGACCAGCAAGTCGGCGATGATGTTGCTAAAGGGGAGATTGGCCCACACGAGGCCGCCCCTGGTACGGTTTGCAGGAGCAAGCCTACGCTACGTCAGAGAGTACCGGTACCTTGGCATTACAGTTGGCGAGCGGTTGAACTTTCAGCCGCACATTGCGGGATTGCGCAGTAAGCTGTTTGGAGTCGTCGGAGCATTGAGTCGCGTGCTACGAGTTGACTGGGGACTCAGTCCTCGGGCAAGACGCACCATTTATGCTGGACTCATGGTGCCATGTGCACTGTTTGGTGCCTCGGTGTGGTATTCCGCGGTTAGGAGAGAGTCGGGTGCCAGGAGGCGCCTCATCTCCTGCCAGAGAGTTATGCTCTTAGGATGCCTTGCGGTATGCCGAACGGTGTCCACTGTGGCACTGCAGGTACTTGCTGGAGCTCCACCATTGGATCTGGTTGCCAGACGTTTGGCAACCAACTTCAAGATCAGGCGTGCCCACCCGCTGGAGGAAGGCGATTGGCTGTTCGGTCTGGATGTGGCAAATCTGGATCGGAGGCAGATGAAGGCGATGCTGGACGAGCATATGTGCTGCGAGTGGCAACGCAGATGGGATGATGATGAGCACGGTCGACCGACTCATCAGTTTATCCCGGACGTATGCTTCGTTTTCAGCCGGAGAGACCTAGGATTTGGCCTCCACGCTGGATTCTTGCTGACTGGCCATGGATCGCTGAACGCGTTTCTGCATCAGAGAAGTCTGAGTGCAACGCCCGCGTGTTTATGCGGTGCGGAGTGCGAGGACTGGCGGCACGTTTTAGTTGCCTGCCCACTCTATGCAGATCTGCGAGACCTCGACGGACTTGGTGTGAGGAGGGAGAATGCCCGTTGGGACTTTTCCCGGGTCCTGGAGACACCAGAACAGCTGGAGAATCTGGAGATCTTTGCGAGAGCGGCGTTTAAGAGGCGGCGAGGGATGTATCAAATGGCAGCCAACCAGGATCAGCCAGTGCCGGGCCAATGATTGGCCAAAACTGGTAGTAGTATGGGACTTGGCCCATACTGCGAGGCCGAACCAGAGCGCCTTAATCTGGTAGGCGAGCCCCATATGGGGTAAGCTGATGGATGACCCATTCCGTGTTTGTCGTGAACAAAAATGGCGAGTAGCTTCGGCTGCGAACAGCCGACCAAAGCTGTTAATTTGGTACTACGGGATGGGCTAGTGCCCATTACTAGCCCAGTGTGGTTGGCCCCCTTGTGGGAGATCGTAGTGGCTGTGGTTTAATACCCAAATGCGGGGAGAGCTTTTGGCTCAGCGTGGAGTTGCGTTTAACAACCGGGTGCTGTACCCATAGACCAGCAGAGGTTTTAGATAGGCCTCGCCCTTTGCCAAGGGGAAATGCCATGTCCGACAGCATGCATTTTATTCGGCACCAAAAAATTGTTGCATTTGCAGCAATTTTGAGGGGCGCTGGCCGGCGCTTTGTTTCGGCCCGCTGTACTATATGTCACATGTGTGGCATATGTCACATATGCGGCATATTAGAGTACCGTGGTAGTAAACTCCTAAGGAGTACACGCCACGTTAAACAAATTCGACTTTATGTCCCTATCTACTATCTAGCGAAACCACAGCCAAGGGAACGGGCTTGGAATAATTAGCGGGGAAAGAAGACCCTTTTGAGCTTGACTCTAATCTGGCAGTGTAAGGAGACATAAGAGGTGTAGAATAAGTGGGAGATATTTTTCCTTGTGTTTAATATCGTCAATGAAATACCACTACTCTTATTGTTTCCTTACTTACTTGATTAAATGGAACGTGTATCATTTCCTAGCCATTATACGGATATATTTATTATATCTTATGGTATTGGGTTTTGATGCAAGCTTCTTGATCAAAGTATCACGAGTTTGTTATATAATCGCAAACAAATTCTTTAATGAGAGAATGCATTTATGTATTTTCAATTTGAAATTTTTGGTATAACTCCAATTACTCAGGTATGATCCAATTCAAGGACATTGCCAGGTAGGGAGTTTGACTGGGGCGGTACATCTCTCAAATAATAACGGAGGTGTCCCAAGGCCAGCTCAGTGCGGACAGAAACCACACATAGAGCAAAAGGGCAAATGCTGACTTGATCTCGGTGTTCAGTACACACAGGGACAGCAAAAGCTCGGCCTATCGATCCTTTTGGTTTAAAGAGTTTTTAACAAGAGGTGTCAGAAAAGTTACCATAGGGATAACTGGCTTGTGGCGGCCAAGCGTTCATAGCGACGTCGCTTTTTGATCCTTCGATGTCGGCTCTTCCTATCATTGTGAAGCAAAATTCACCAAGCGTTGGATTGTTCACCCATGCAAGGGAACGTGAGCTGGGTTTAGACCGTCGTGAGACAGGTTAGTTTTACCCTACTAATGACAAAACGTTGTTGCGACAGCATTCCTGCGTAGTACGAGAGGAACCGCAGGTACGGACCAATGGCACAATACTTGTTCGAGCGAACAGTGGTATGACGCTACGTCCGTTGGATTATGCCTGAACGCCTCTAAGGTCGTATCCGTGCTGGACTGCAATGATAAATAAGGGGCAATTTGCATTGTATGGCTTCTAAACCATTAAAAGTTTATTTTATAAACGACAATGGATGTGATGCCAATGTTATTTGTGACATAGTAAATTGGGAGGATCTTCGATCACCTGATGCCGCGCTAGTTACTTATTAAAACATTATTTAATACAATGACAAAGCCTGGAATCAATTGTAAACGACTTTTGTAACAGGCAAGGTGTTGTAAGTGGTTGAGCAGCTGCCATACTGCGATCCACTGAAGCTTATCCTTTGCTTGATGATTCGAATATAATTATAATAATGGTTTTCCCATTATTATATTATATTAAAATGGTATGCAGAAAAGAATTTTGCAACCAAAATGTGCCGCCGCCCAGGCACGGGTATATCCAATTGACATGTCATATTTTTAGTGACGAATATAAAATGGATTTCTTGAAAATCCCAATATTGACCAAAATAATGATATGATATGATATAAATTATTTATTTATAATCATATTAATGAAAATTATATATTGATTTAAAGTATATTAAAAATGATAAATATTTAACATGTTGTTAATTTATCAGTCGGATAACACCGCCGCCCTAGTTCTAACCGTATACAAATTATCGGCCGACAATTGAGTGTACATACATAACAACCACCTGTATAGCTTTCTCAGTTGCTTCATAGGGAAGTATACATATATGAGATTGCAAAAGCTGAAATTAAAATGAATTGACGGAAAGGCACCACCAAGTAGTGAAGCCTGCAGATAATATTATATTTATCAAATATAAATATAAGAAAACAAAGTGTAAACACTTTTTCATCAAATATATCTAAGTCCCATAATCCATATGGATTTTTAAAGGTAATCTGGATACCGACCTAGTCCGTCCTCTAACCAATTTTCAATTGTCGGCAAGCAATTGAGTGTACATGAGTGTGAGTAGCTCTCTAATATCATGCTAGAGTGGGAATTATATTATATGATTGCAAACACTGAAATTAAAAGAAATTGACGGAAAAAGGCACACTATTTTTGGGGATTTTAACAACAGGGCGAAAATTTACTAAGTCCGAACATAAGTGTTTATGAAGTGATGTGTTTGGTTAATTTTTTAATAATGGACAAGATATAAATATATTAAACTAATTTTTTTCGAGAATATAAAATAATATAAAAAGAAATATTTATATACATATATAAATTATATGAAATAAATTAAAATATCTCAATATTAAATAATTTAATATATTTATTAAATATTATACTAAAATAATACATATGAAAATTGAATATTAAATGAAAATTTCATACATTATTGAATTGAATATTAAATGAAAATTTCATATATTATTGAATTGAATATTAAATGAAAATTTCATATA
The DNA here is from genome assembly GCA_018903575.1 of Drosophila saltans. NCBI lineage: Eukaryota > Metazoa > Arthropoda > Insecta > Diptera > Drosophilidae > Drosophila > Drosophila saltans. The sequence goes on along the minus strand of JAEIGH010000150.1, from coordinate 42,648 downwards.
TTATTAAATATTAAATGAAAATTTCATATATTATTGAATATTAAATGAAAATTTCATATATTGAATATTTAATAAAAATATCATATTTCATTGAATATTGAATGAAAATTTCATCTATTATTGAATATTAAATGAAAATTTCATATATTATTAAATATTAAATGAAAATTTCATATATTGAATATTAAATGAAAATTTCATATATTATTGAATATTAAATGAAAATATTTATTTATATAAAATTATGAAGTCTTAAGGTATTTTTAAAAATACATACGAAAGTTGTTACGTGAGTGGTACCCTCGGTCATAAATGGTCGATTTATAGAAAACGTGGCACAAAACCTACTCATATAAATTACTATATTGTAACAATTACCCTATATATGATTAGTGTGTCGCAATTATAACTTGGCGGCGGCATTACTTATCTATTTTAGATAATGAGGGAACTTGCCAAGCTCTATGTATTTAATTTATATTACATATTAATTGGTTCCGGATTTATCGTTAACGCTTATCCCCAGAATTTGTAAATAAAAGTTTCACTGGATTTATTTTATTTTCAATGGCTTCCCTGTTTGCGAATTCTGTAAATACCTTATAAATGCAAGTTATTATTTCTTTTTCAGCATACATTCTTTGTTATGTAAAAATAAAAAAAAACCAACCTATTAAAGTTCGTTGATGACTTTTGTTTAATATATAATTAACAATACATTTGTTATAGTAATGATAAACTAAAGTAAATTATGTATTTACTATCGAAATACAATTATTTATTTCAAATATATAAATTGAATAAATTAAATAAATGGAAATGTGATTATATATTATGCAGGTGAAAAAATAAAAAATATTCTTGAACGAAATTTATAATTATATATTAAATTTAATGAATAAATAAGTCAATGAACGAAAATGTGTGCAATTAAATTATTGCCATATTCGTCGAAAACAAATGGAAACTAATTTATATATATATATTATTGTTTTATTCAAAAATATATTAAATTGTCAAGTATCATTTAAAATCAAATCAAGTCTAATATGTCTGTTTGATATATATATCAACAGTACATATAATATATTGTGAGGACGCGCACGTCATGCACGTCTGAGTTTATTGTTTTATTTTTGCATCTATTGTTATGACCTCTTATTATGATCTCGATTATTCTTTATTACAAGCCACTGAAGGCAACCCTTTATTCTAAAAATCCAGTGTTATTTTTATTATCAATAGGTTAATTTGAAATTGGCGGGCAATCCCGGTAGAGAGATTATCACCGGTAGGTTAATTCAAAATTGGCGGGCGATAGCCACAGAGTCAGGGATGTGTCGTCTTTCAGTGATCGAGTCAAGATGGGGTCCTGAGTTAATGAGGTCACACTAAGCCGATTAACCGGTATGTGTCGATAACGAGTCGATAAGGATGTCGATATAAAAGCTCAAATACGGGGAAAGAATGTGACCAGGGCGCAAGCGTGGCGGCGTGGCGTCACTTGATGTTGAACTCTCGAAGCGGATAGACGTGCATACTGAAAGTAAACGGGCAAAGAGTGGAAGTTTCGAAAAGTGAAGTTTTTTGAAGTGAAGACAGTTTTGATAGAAAAGAAAAATAGAAACAAAAGGAAAAACAAGAAAGGATAAGATCGGTGATAGAGACACGTATTAACAGTGGCAAGAGTGAGCGAGGATCAGTGTGTAAACAAAAAGAGTGGTGTGGAGACTAATTATTTTCTGCCAAAAAAAAGGGCCACGCGGTCGGCTGCAACAAAACATGGCTCGCGCCGATTCAGAGTAAGCATTGGGGTTAGAATGATACTGGGATACACCTTGTGCAGTCCGGCCATCATTTTGTTTTCTTTAAAAGAAATTGTACGCTTGATAATAGGATTTTTTAAAAAAAAAAAAAGGTAAAACATATAAAACGAAATAAAGAATAAGACAAAAAAAAAAAGAAGAAGATAAGAAAAATAATAAGAAGTGAATAAAATTAAAAGGCATTAAGTGTTCATTTCATTTGCATGTGGTAGTATTGGTTTACTAGTTTTCCTTCCCCTTCCCACTAACCCCGCACTAGTAGAGGACGATCTCCCTACTGGTTCTTAATACCATCTATTAACCTCCGAGGTAGCAGAGGATTACTCCCTGCTGATCTCCCTTTTTCTAACTCGTAGTTTGAATCTCAGGTGATCTAACCCGTGCGAGGACCACCCTCCCGTCGAGGCTCGGTATACCTGACATTTCTTACTCCTCCCCCCTCTGTAGTCAACCCGTAGGTTTAAATCTCAGAGGAATCTGATCCGTGCGAGGACCACCCTCCCGCCGAGGTTTAAAATATATCTGAGATTTCCTACCCTAGTAGTGCCCCACTAACCCCCGGTACTAGGTGTGGAGTTGCCCACCAGTTACCCAGTCTCAGCTGTACGCCCGGGACGCGTAGGCGTCACGGGGTACCCGTGACCTAAAAGGGGGAAGGTCCCGTTAGGGATTAGCTAAAATTAACCCGTTTGACCACGCCTCGTCACTCGAAGGTCTCGGCAGATACAAATTTCTTGTATTGTGGACCCAATAAGACTGAGAGTTGTACCTCGGCCTTAGAAGGTTCCTTACAAGTGGCGCCCGAGCAGGGACCCGAGATTTTTGACGGGTGAACCTTTCGGACGGAATAAAGCCCAGTCCCGTGATCAGTCCCGTTAGTTTTCCTTTTCTTTTTAAAAAAGAAAAGGTGAAGAAGATAAGCCGGAAAACAGGCATAAGAAAAAAAGGGTAACTTTTGATATGAGAAAATTTACTTTGTAGAAAAAATTTCGATTTGTAGGAAAAAGGAAAAACATCAAAATAAAACTAGTGCGCGTAACCGAATAATCTTAACCCAAATAGAATAAAACCAACTTAACCACGTGTAACCAAATAACCAACGACGAAAATTTTACGTGCACACGTGCGTCTACCGAAATAAACGAGAAACGAAAGTGAAAGCAACGATTAAGTAAAACCATAAAAAAAAAGGAAACAACAACTGAGTGAAACCATGTGCCATCTAAATTGAAATATAAAAATCTGATAACGAGAAACATAAAAGAAAGTGAAAATACAGCCAGTGAGAAAACGATAAGAAAGCAAAGATTAATAAGGTGATCAACGAACGAAATAACAAACAAAGTCCAGTGATCAACGAAAATAAAAGTGAGTGCAGATCAAGTGCAAAGCACTGAAAATCAACGAAAAGGGAAATCCCAAGGACAATAAAAAAAAAAAAACACAGAGAAATCGACATACCGGTCAGAACGATGACTTCCAAAGAAGAATCTGGTACGAACCCACATGGGGATGGCGGTGAGTACGAAACCATTGTCAAAATTAAAAATCCAGGGGTGGGCGCAGGGTGGATTTATGCCCGGCGCAAAGAAGAATTGGCGTCCCTGGCCAACGAGTTCGGCTTCGATGCCGAGTGCAGAGTCGAGGAGGCTCGTAAAATCTTCGCCGCCATTTTGGCCACACAGGAGCTCCCGGAAGCTGTGTGGGCCCGTCTGTCTGAACTGGAGTCATATTATACAAAGTCGGCGCCAAAAATCCGAATACAGTTCCATCCCTCGAGAGGAACCGAAGCGACGGGTTCCCTGGAAGTGCCTCACGAGGGGGCAAAGTTCTTAACCCCAGAATGGGACGGCCGATTCAATACCCGCTCCGCGGGAATCGCCCCTCCGCGGGCTAGCCGGGTCGTCCAATTTGAGGACTTGCCCAGGGACGATGCCCTTTCACCCCGTCCACATATAGCAAACACGGAACCTACCACCAGCCTCCCGGATCGAGTGCGTAAATGGGGATTACGCTTCGACGGATCAGAAGACCCATTATCATTCATCGAGGAATTGCTCGAAAAAGTCGAGATCTACGGCCTTGACAAGGAACGGATACCATGCGCAATGACGGAGGTATTCACCGGTAGAGCGACGCGATGGTTCCGCACGAGCGGTTTACACAACGCTGCATGGGGCGTTTTCAGGAAAGAATTTTGAAGCTTTTTCTTGACCCCTCATTACTTCGAAAGGTTAGAGGACCAAATTTGGGAACGTACGCAGCAGGAAGGAGAGTCGTTCAAGGATTACGTGATCGAACTGCGAACCCTCATGCACCATGCCGGATACGACAGCACTCAGGAGTTGTACCGAATCTACGAAAACACAGCCCCGGAATATCGTCTCTACGTCCGTAGACACGAATTCCGAACCCTGAACGAGCTCATCGAGATAGCAACGGAGTATGAGAATGTTAAGTGACAGGACCGGGCTCGATCGTCACCGTCACGGAGACCCGATACGGTCCAACCACCGTTGAGGTATTTAAATCACGCACAACGACATAACCCCTTCAGGGATCCTGCCCCTATAAGAGATCCTGGGCCACTTCAATCAAGGAGTATCGAAACCGGTGCTGATACGGGACCAGTGGATGTACGTCGCTCATGCAGGCGATGCGGACGGATAGGCCACATTAGTCGGGAATGCAGCAATGAACGCATCTCGTTTTGTTGGGAATGTTGCCGAAGAGGAGTGACGTCATTCGAATGCTGTCGACGTAACACAGCGGGAAACGGAAATGGTCCTTCCCCAGACCGGGCCAGGGAAGCGACCCACCAGTCAGCGCCCAGACAATAGATACAGACCTTCGAGAGGTCGGAGGCAGGATAATTGCCCGAATACAACTAGCCGACCTCATAGCGACAGCCACTCTGGATTCGGGGGCCACGAGAAGTTTCATCAGCGAAGATTTGACACAAGAGATAGCAAATGAGGGAGAGCACTTGAATATCCGCACCACCGTATCACTAGCCAACGGATCAACCATGGAGATCACCCGTTTATTTAGGATCACGGTCCAGCTGGCCGGAAAGAGCGTGGTAATGCCCTTCTTGGTAATGCTCACCATGCTGGACCCGGTTATACTTGGGATGGATTTCCTTCGGGCAATGGAGACACGCATACACATCGGCACCGCCTCTTTGATGCTGCGAACTCCAGCGACGGACGGAGAAGACGCGCGACTGCAACCGGGTAAAACCCCCGCCACTAATTCCTCTGACGTCAGAGTCACTGGAGCGCCGAAGATCCCGTCCCCACAGAGCGCTCGAACGAGTCCCACACGCGCACGACAACATATACAGCGTCGAGATGAGTCCGGACGGGTACCAAGGCCGACAGTACCGGAGGTAGTTACCCCTCGGAAAGATATAAGAACGGATAATGAAGGATTAAGACGAGATACACCATGGCAACGAGAAGGTGATGGAGAGCATGGTCCCTCACCAAAGGTGGCGCGAAGGATGGAAGCCCTCCATCAAGTCGAGGCGGAAACGGATAGCGAAACGGAAGGAACGGAGAACGTGAGTCCTGAGCAGGTCCATTTAGCTCCCCAAGTCCAACATATTCTCGACACCGAGTTGGCGAAGTTCGATGGGATGACGGGAGTGACCCACATAGCTGAGCACAGCATTACCCTGAAAGAGACCAAGGCGCCATGCAGGAAATTATCGATTCCCAAGTGGAGGAATTGCTACGCGAAGGTGCCATTGAACCTTCGAAGAGCCCACATAGTTCCCCTATCGTGTCGGTAAAGAAGAAGAACGACAAGTGGCGGATGTGTATTGATTTTAGGCAGCTGAACGCCAACTCCTGGAGAAATTAAGAGAGGCCAAATATATATCGTCGCTGGACCTGAAAAATGGATATTGGCAAGTCCCGCTAGCCAGGGATAGCCGAGAGTGCACTGCTTTTACCGTGCCCGGTCGAAGTCTATATCATTGGAAAGTGATGCCTTTCGGTTTGCATTCAGCTAGTGCCACGTTCCAACGGGCGTTGGATAGCGTCATCGGCGCAGACATGGAGCCGCATGCCTTTGCCTACTTGGACGACATCATTGTGATCGGAAACACCCCGGAACAACACCTGAGTAATCTGTTGGAAGTTTTACGAAGATTACGACGGGCCAATCTAAAAATTAACAAAGAGAAATGCACATTTTTCCGAAGGAAACTGACGTATCTGGGTCACGTGATCAGTGACCAAGGGATACACACCGATCCAGCTAAAGTCGCCGCGGTAAGAGAACTAAAAGCACCATCCAATATCAAGGAACTGCGTCAATGCCTAGGGATGGCATCTTGGTACCGACGATTTGTACCAAACTTTTCGACCATCGCCCAACCCATGACTACCCTTCCAAAGAAAGGAAAACGCTGGATTTGGGGACAGCAGCAGGAAGAAGCCTTCGTGCGATCGAAGAAATGTCTCACTACAGCACCAGTACTCGCATGTCCGGATTTCGGACAAAAGTTTGTGTTGCAGACCGACGCAAGTGATGTTGGATTAGGAGCGGTACTTACACAGGAAATAGAAGGCCACGAGCGTGTCATTGCCTACGCCAGTCGTCGCCTAATCGCAGCTGAGGAGAACTATACGACCACAGAGAAGGAGTGTCTGGCCATTGTTTGGGCTATAAGAAAGATGCGATGCTACTTGGAAGGTTACCGCTACGAGGTAATCACGGACCACATGGCGTTGAGATGGCTCAATCGCCTTCAGGCCGAGTAGCACGATGGACTCTAGAGCTCCAGCAATACCAGTTCGACATTAAGTACCGTAAAGGCCAGCTGAACGTTTTGGCGGACACCCTGTTCCGCCAGCCCGGAGATGCACTGCGTCAGATGCGCACCGAAACCCCCGTGTGTCGGTGGTTAATCCGGATGATAGACAAAGTTTCAAAAGAACCTGAGAAGTATGCCGATTATGCAATGGAAAACGGTCAACTCTATCGCAATATCGGACACCGGGCCGACGACGACGATCATTGGCCCTGGAAATTATGCGTTGCCAATGAAAATCGAGGGAAGGTCCTACAAGAATGCCATGATGTTCCCACGGCAGGGCACTTAGGAGTACGGAAAACAGTCACCAAGGCAATGCAGCGTTATTACTGGCCAGGTATGCTCCGAGATATAGCCAGGTACGTAAGAGGGTGCGAGTCATGCCAAAGGTACAAGACTCTACAGATAAAACTGGCGGGAAAGATGTTAACCAGACGATCAGCAGAGCCGATGGAGATACTCTGCGCAGACTTTGTTGGTCCTCTGCCGAGGTCGAAGCAAGGCCATTCCATGCTGCTGGTATTCCACGACGCTTTCTCGAAATGGGTGGAATTGATCCCCCTTCGTAAAGCTACCGCAGCCAGTTTACAAAAGGCTTTTCGAGAACACATTCTCGCTCGTTTCGGAATCCCAAGGATATTTGTATGCGATAACGGCACGCAATTTACTAGCCGTGCGTTTACATCGATAATGTCTTCCCTCGGAGTAGAGCTTCAGCATACCGCCCCATACAGTCCACAAGGCAACCCCACCGAGCGATCTAACCGAACCATCAAGACAATGATGGCACAAATCACTACAGAGGAACATCAAACGTGGGACCAAAGACTGGCCGAGATTATGCTGGCCATAAATTCCAGTGTCGCGGATTCCACCGACTATACCCCCGCGTTCTTGATGCACGGACGAGAGCCCCGACTGCCAGCCACATTGTACGACGAAGTAACCCCAGGCTCTGGAACTCACCAGCAGACCCCGGAAGAGCGGGCGAACAGAATGCAGGAGATTTTCCACATAGTACGAGGCAATCTCCAGAAGGCCTCGAGAGATCAAGGAAGGCGCAGGGAGTGGCGACCGACCCTACAATCATGGGTTTGGTGCAGACGGCATCAGCTATCCAACGCAGCCGAAGGGGTTGCAGCAAAGCTGGCCCCCAAATACGATGGGCCCTACCGGGTAACGAAGTTCGTTTCGCCCAATATCGTCCGCTTGAGGCGACCTGGCGAGCGACAAGGGCGAGTTGCTCACATCTCTCAACTGAAGCCCTACCGTAGTCAAGATGACCCGGAAGCCGAGGTCGACGACCACGAGTAAGTCCCTGGAGACGAGGAGGACTCGTAAGCCTGCACGTATTAAGGTAGACGTAAGGTATATATTAGAAAAACCTATATGTAGAATGAACTTAACCGAATTTTGTAAGCTGCACCAGGGTTAGGATTAGGGCTAGGGGTCAGGTTGAGGAAAAGAGGTAGAAGGGAATAATTTAAACTTCACTTCGCAGAATGGATGAAATTATCGTCATAGACGACAGCTCTAATGACACCATACCGTTTCCCCCAACAAAAGAAGAGCTACGGGCGACGTCGAGGCGGAGTGGAATCCCCTGCTACACGTGGGAGAGGTTTCACCACAGCCCAGCGGAAGCGAGTACATGCCCTCGTCCACGCCGTCCGAGGTCTGAACTTTCGTCCCGGCCATCACCCCGATACGCGGATTCTTCACGATATGCCGACTCTCCGAGGTACGCGTCGGAGGAGGAGGAAGCCGACGATGGACCCCAATACCGTCACCGGGTATACCAAGACAATTGCGTGGTGTGCATGCGCACACATACTACCACGGTAGTGATCGAAATACCAGGCGTGAGAGGGGAAGGCCCCTACGTTGAAGAGCCCCAGGAAAATCGTCCGGGATCCAACGTTCCCATCGGGAACGGATGGGGTCATGCACGACCGGCAACCACCCCAGTCGCCACCCAAACGGAGCCGACTACTAGTCTCCCAGTCGCCACCCAAACGGAGCCGACTACTAGTCTTCCAGTCGCCACCCAAACGGAGCCGACTACTAGCCTTCCAGTCGCCACCCAAACCGGGTTCACCACGACGTTCGAGCCCAACGAAAACCCAGCGACGCTTCCCCGAACCTTCCTCGGAAGTGGAAATGCCCCTGATGGAATGGGAGGAGGACATTCTGGAAAGCGTGCTAGGTCCAGATAGTGGCCACGGTTGGGTGGAAGAGATAACCCGTCTCTTCGACGTGGGTGCGGAGGAGCCATCCCCGGGACCCACCGGGCAGGATCCGGGACCATAAGCCAACCCTACCAGGGAGCATCAGGAGCAGTACGTAGAGGTTCCGTTGAACTGGGTAGTGCCCCCAGAACTCCAGCCCGGAAGCCCGGGGTCCGACCAACAAGCGGGCGCGCTTTAATTACACCACGGCCCTGTACAGCTATCGGGTGACCGTTAAGAGCGGAAGAGAGGTAGTGGTTATTCGCCCCTACCAAGGGAAATCCCCTTAAAATCCCACCCGGAGAAAGGGGGGGGGGTGTGAGGACGCGAAATAGATCGCATCCACACAATTATCCTGGATTCCGGACGTCTGAGTTTATTGTTTTATTTTTGCATCTATTGTTATGACCTCTTATTATGATCTCGATTATTCTTTATTACAAGCCACTGAAGGCAACCCTTTATTCTAAAAATCCAGTGTTACTTTTATTATCAATAGGTTAATTTGAAATTGGCGGGCAATCCCGGTAGAGAGATTATCACCGGTAGGTTAATTCAAAATTGGCGGGCGATAGCCACAGAGTCAGGGATGTGTCGTCTTTCAGTGATCGAGTCAAGATGGGGTCCTGAGTTAATGAGGTCACACTAAGCCGATTAACCGGTATGTGTCGATAACGAGTCGATAAGGATGTCGATATAAAAGCTCAAATACGGGGAAAGAATGTGACCAGGGCGCAAGCGTGGCGGCGTGGCGTCACTTGATGTTGAACTCTCGAAGCGGATAGACGTGCATACTGAAAGTAAACGGGCAAAGAGTGAAAGTTTCGAAAAGTGAAGTGTGAGAAAAACAGTTTTGATAGAAAAGAAAAATAGAAACAAAAGGAAAAACAAGAAAGGATAAGATCGGTGATAGAGACACGTATTAACAGTGGCAAGAGTGAGCGAGGATCAGTGTGTAAACAAAAAGAGTGGTGTGGAGACTAATTATTTTCTGCCAAAAAAAAGGGCCACGCGGTCGGCTGCAACAAAACATGGCTCGCGCCGATTCAGAGTAAGCATTGGGGTTAGAATGATACTGGGATACACCTGGTGCAGTCCGGTCATCATTTTTTTTCTTTAAAAGAAATTGTACGCTTGATAATAGGATTTTAAAAAAAAAAAAAAAGGTAATACATATAAAACGAAATAAAGAATAAGACAAAAAAAAAAAGAAGAAGATAAGAAAAATAATAAGAAGTGAATAAAATTAAAAGGCATTAAGTGTTCATTTCATTTGCATGTGGTAGTATTGGTTTACTAGTTTTCCTTCCCCTTCCCACTAACCCCGCACTAGTAGAGGACGATCTCCCTACTAGTTCTTAATACAATCTATTAACCTCCGAGGTAGCAGAGGATTACTCCCTGCTGATCTCCCTTTTTCTAACTCGTAGTTTGAATCTCAGGTGATCTAACCCGTGCGAGGACCACCCTCCCGCCAAGGCTCGGTATACCTGAGATTTCTTACTCCTCCCCCCCCTGTAGTCAACCCGTAGGTTTAAATCTCAGAGGAATCTGATCCGTGCGAGGACCACCCTCCCGCCGAGGTTTGAAATATATCTGAGATTTCCTACCCTAGTAGTGCCCCACTAACCCCCGGTACTAGGTGTCGAGTTGCCCACCAGTTACCCGGTCTCAGCTGTACGCCCGGGACGCGTAGGCGTCACGGGGTACCCGTGACCTAAAAGGGAGAAGGTCCCGTTAGGGATTAGCTAAAATTAACCCGACTGACCACGCCTCGTCACTCGAAGGTCTCGGCAGATACAAATTTCTTGTATTGTGGACCCAATAAGACTGAGAGTTGTACCCCGGCCTTAGAAGGTTCCTTACAATATAAATAACATTATTCTGGTTGATCCTGCCAGTAGTTATATGCTTGTCTCAAAGATTAAGCCATGCATGTCTAAGTACACACGAATTAAAAGTGAAACCGCAAAAGGCTCATTATATCAGTTATGGTTCCTTAGATCGTTAACAGTTACTTGGATAACTGTGGTAATTCTAGAGCTAATACATGCAATTAAAACACGGATCTTTTGGGACGTGTGCTTTTATTAGGCTAAAACCAAGCGATTATTTGATCGTTATATTGGTTGAACTCTAGATAACATGCAGATCGTATGGTCTTGTACCGACGACAGATCTTTCAAATGTCTGCCCTATCAACTTTTGATGGTAGTATCTAGGACTACCACGGTTGCAACGGGTAACGGGAAATCAGGGTTCGATTCCGGAGAGGGAGCCTGAGAAATGGCTACCACATCTAAGAAAGGCAGCAGGCGCGTAAATTACCCACTCCAAGCTCGGGGAGGTAGTGACGAATTATAACAATACAGGACTCATATCCGAGGCCCTGTAACTGGAATGAGTACACTTTAAATCCTTTAACAAGGACCAATTGGAGGGCAAGTCTGGTGCCAGCAGCCGCGGTAATTCCAGCTCCAATAGCGTATATTAAAGTTGTTGCGGTTAAAACGTTCGTAGTTGAACTTGTGCTTCATACGGGTAGTACAACTTACAATTGTAGTTAGTACTATACCTTTATGTAGTAAGCGTATTATCGGTGGAGTTCTTAAATATAATAAAGCACTTGTATTTTTTTATATATTCCACCTATTTAAAAACCTGCATTAGTGCTCTTCATCGAGTGTTATTGTGGGCCGGTACAATTACTTTGAACAAATTAGAGTGCTTAAAGCAGGCTTCAAATGCCTGAATATTCTGTGCATGGGATAATGAAATAAGACCTCTGTTCTGCTTTCATTGGTTTTCAGATCAAGAGGTAATGATTAATAGAAGCAGTTTGGGGGCATTAGTATTACGACGCGAGAGGTGAAATTCTTGGACCGTCGTAAGACTAACTTAAGCGAAAGCATTTGCCAAAGATGTTTTCATTAATCAAGAACGAAAGTTAGAGGTTCGAAGGCGATCAGATACCGCCCTAGTTCTAACCATAAACGATGCCAGCTAGCAATTGGGTGTAGCTACTTTTATGGCTCTCTCAGTCGCTTCCCGGGAAACCAAAGCTTTTGGGCTCCGGGGGAAGTATGGTTGCAAAGCTGAAACTTAAAGGAATTGACGGAAGGGCACCACCAGGAGTGGAGCCTGCAGCTTAATTTGACTCAACACGGGAAAACTTACCAGGTCCGAACATAAGTGTGTAAGACAGATTGATAGCTCTTTCTCGAATCTATGGGTGGTGGTGCATGGCCGTTCTTAGTTCGTGGAGTGATTTGTCTGGTTAATTCCGATAACGAACGAGACTCAAATATATTAAATAGATATCTTCAGGATTATGGTGTTGAAGCTTATATTGCCTTCATTCATGGTGGCAGTAAAATGTTTATTGTGTTTGAATGTGTTTATATAAGTGGAGCCGTACCTGTTGGTTTGTCCCATTATAAGGACACTAGCTTCTTAAATGGACAAATTGCGTCTAGCAATAATGAGATTGAGCAATAACAGGTCTGTGATGCCCTTAGATGTCCTGGGCTGCACGCGCGCTACAATGAAAGTATCAACGTGTATTTCCTAGACCGAGAGGTCCGGGTAAACCGCTGAACCACTTTCATGCTTGGGATTGTGAACTGAAACTGTTCACATGAACTTGGAATTCCTAGTAAGTGTGAGTCATTAACTCGCATTGATTACGTCCCTGCCCTTTGTGCACACCGCCCGTCGCTACTACCGATTGAATTATTTAGTGAGGTCTCCGGACGTGATCACTGTGACGCCTTGTGTGTTACGGTTGTTTCGCAAAAGTTGACCGAACTTGATTATTTAGAGGAAGTAAAAGTCGTAACAAGGTTTCCGTAGGTGAACCTGCGGAAGGATCATTATTGTATGTTCCAACCGTTATTAAATATATATATAACACCAAATTTAAAAATACGAAAAATAATATTGTTATATTCAATATAAATAAAAACTTAAATATGCAAAATTAAAACATTATTATTTTTCGGCGTGTATATGTACCACAATGTACACGCGTTGCGTATTGTATTGCTTATTATTGGTTTATTTGCATACAATGGTTAAAGCAACAACCCAAGAATAAAATGTTGTACCTGGTTTATAAAGGTTAATGTTTTACATATGTCGATCGTATACAATAATGCAAAAATTTAATATATATTATTCAACAACACCAGTATGCAATCAATTATGTAAAACTAAGACATTTCGCAGCATTATATTGGGATAAAGAATTTATTGAAGGAATTGATATATGCCAGTAAAATGGTGTATTTTTAATTTCTTTCAATAAAAATTTTAATGACGTAATGAAATAAAAACTAAATATATTCACTCTAAGCGGTGGATCACTCGGCTCATGGGTCGATGAAGAACGCAGCAAACTGTGCGTCATCGTGTGAACTGCAGGACACATGAACATCGACATTTTGAACGCATATCGCAGTCCATGCTGTTATGGTACTTTAATTTATTTTAGAGTGCTGCTTGGACTACATATGGTTGAGGGTTGTAAGACTATGCTCAATAAGTTGTTTTAATATTTTTATAAAATTTTAAAACACATGGTATATTATTGGAAATTTTTATATTTAATATAATAAATTTTCATAATATTAATTATAAATGAAACACATTATCTCTCAAGTATGAGAAAAACGAAGATGTATATTAATTTCATTTTCAATTCTTATAATACTGAGGAATGTCTAGCATAAAAAAAAAAAATGTTTTTTTTTTTTCATCTAGAATTGCCTCTTATTAATGATTTGTTATGAAAAAAAAAATTAAGTAAATATTATTATTCTTCACATAATAGAAATATATTAATGGTTTCAATATATAAAAGAAAATTATATATTTATATTTGTGTATATACAACCTCAACTCATATGGGACTACCCCCTGAATTTAAGCATATTAATTAGGGGAGGAAAAGAAACTAACAAGGATTTTCTTAGTAGCGGCGAGCGAAAAGAAAATAGTTCAGCACTAAGTCACTTTGTCTTTATGGCAAATGTGAGATGCAGTGTATGGAGCATCAATATTCTAGTATGAGAAATTAATGATTTAAGTCCTTCTTAAATGAGGCCATTTACCCATAGAGGGTGCCAGGCCCGTATAACATTAATGATTACTAGATGGTGTTTCCAAAGAGTCGTGTTGCTTGATAGTGCAGCACTAAGTGGGTGGTAAACTCCATCTAAAACTAAATATAACCATGAGACCGATAGTAAACAAGTACCGTGAGGGAAAGTTGAAAAGAACTCTGAATAGAGAGTTAAATAGTACGTGAAACTGCTTAGAGGTTAAGCCCGATGAACCTGAATATCCGTTATGGAAAATTCATCATTAAAATTGTAATATTTAAATAATATTATAATAATAGTGTGCATTTTTTCCATATAAGGACATTGTAATCTATTAATATAAACCAAATTTATCATAAAATATGACTTATAGTTTATTTAAATTATTTTGCTTGCAATTTAACATAAAATAAATGTCATTAATTTGATAAAGTGTTGATAGATTTATATGAATACAGTGCGTTAATTTTTTTAAAATTATATAATAGCATGATTATCATTGATTTTCTATGTTTATTATATGCACTTGTATGATTAACAATGCGAAAGATTCAGGATACCTTCGGGACCCGTCTTGAAACACGGACCAAGGAGTCTAACATATGTGCAAGTTATTGGGATATAAACCTAATAGCATAATTAACTTGACTAATAATGGGATTAGTTTTTTAACTATTTATAGTTAATTAACACAATCCCGGGGCGTTCTAAAAAGTTATGTGTAATAATATTTATATTATTTATACCTCTAACTAGAACGTACCTTGAGCATATATGCTGTGACCCGAAAGATGGTGAACTATACTTGATCAGGTTGAAGTCAGGGGAAACCCTGATGGAAGACCGAAACAGTTCTGACGTGCAAATCGATTGTCAGAATTGAGTATAGGGGCGAAAGACCAATCGAACCATCTAGTAGCTGGTTCCTTCCGAAGTTTCCCTCAGGATAGCTGGTGCATTTAAATGTTATATAAAATAATCTTATCTGGTAAAGCGAATGATTAGAGGCCTTAGGGTCGAAACGATCTTAACCTATTCTCAAACTTTAAATGGGTAAGAACCTTAACTTTCTTGATATGAAGTTTAAGGTTATGATATAATGTGCCCAGTGGGCCACTTTTGGTAAGCAGAACTGGTGCTGTGGGATGAACCAAACGTAATGTTACGGTGCCCAAATTAACAACTCATACAGAAACCATGAAAGGCGTTGGTTGCTTAAAACAGCAGGACCTTGATCACGGAAGTCGAAATCCGCTAAGGAATGTGTAACAACTCACCTGCCGAAGCAACTAGCCCTTAAAATGGATGGCGCTTAAGTTGTATACCTATACATTACCGCTAAAGTAGATGATTTATATTATTAAATAATATAAATTTTAAAATAGGTCCGTAACTTCGGGATAAGGATTGGCTCTGAAGATTGAGATAGTCGGGCTTGATTGGGAAACAATAACATGGTTTATGTGCTCGTTCTGGGTAAATAGAGTTTCTATCATTTATGATAGTTATTTGTTCCCCGGATAGTTTAGTTACGTAGCCAATTGTGGAACTTTCTTGCTAAAATTTTTAAGAATACTAATTAATTTTAATTAGTTCTTTTAAATTAGAATTTATTAAATTTTTAAAAAATAGTTGGTTTTTTGTTATTTTAATTTAAAATAAAAATTTGTTTTGTCTTTTTTGGGTTTTTTATTATTTTTTTTTTTTCCAATTTTTTTAAATTTTTAAATTAAGAAATTTTATAAAGGGGGGTTATACGGGGGGAGGATGGAGAAAAGGATTCTGACAACGCAGAAGGGGCTCACTACCGTAATTCGTTAGTCGTTGTCAGTTTCAAGTCGACTCGAAACCTCCTCGTGGTGTTCTCTGGGTGCTTTCTATATACTAGGTTCTAGAATATAGAAGTAGCTGATTCGAGCGGCGAATGGTCCTTGGGGTTGCCATCCCCTTGGATGTCTCATGTTGGCGAAAGTATGAATAGTGCGCCTCGGATAACGGCTTTAACGGCCACAAATTCTACCCCTACGGCGAATAGCCTAGGGGCCCAACATGAACCAGGCACTGCGGTCAATCCTGCTAGTCAGGTTCCGTGTATGGTGTGTGGACGCCTGTTTAAGACTAGTAGGGGTCTTGGTGTTCACATGTCACATCGGCACAAAGACGAACTTGATACAGCTCGTCGGAGAGTCGATGTAAACCTCAGGTGGAGTGAGGAAGAAGCGTATTTGTTGGCGAGAAAGGAATTGGAGCTCGAAGCAAGTGGTAATTTGAGGTATCCAAATAAGAAGCTAGCGGAATTTTTTTAATCACCGTAGCTCCGAAGCAATCAAATGCTATCGGAAGAGGGGCGAATATAAGGCAAAACTAGAACAGCTCAGAGGGCAAGTTGCTCACGCCCCAGAAGCATTGGAACCAAATACCACACAGCGTCGCCCTAGTTCAATCGAGCGAAGAGACCGAGTATCAACAACAGATGCGCCTCCAATCATGATACCACAACAGTCGAACTGCGAAATCCTGCGGATACTTCAGGGCTACCGCCCTGTTGTGTGCAATCCCCGATGGAGAGCCGAGGTCTTGCAATCTATCATAGATAGTGCGCCTGACTTAGGAAGGGAAACCACTCTCCAACGTTTGTCCATTTATCTCCTGGAAATTTTTCCGAAACCCAAGCAAGTTGAACTGTCGAGACCTCCTAGGAGACCTCGCAATAGAAGGCAATTAAGGAGACAACAGTACGCAGCAGTGCAACGTAACTGGGACAAGCATAACGGGAGATGCATAAAATCCTTGCTAGATGGAGCTGATGAGTCGGTATTGCCAAACCGAGAAATTATGGAGCCATATTGGAGGGAAGTAATGTCACAACCCAGCACTTGCTCTTGCGATAACGCCATGTTCCACTTGGAACATTCGCTTGAAAAAGTATGGTCCGCTATTACAGCACATGACCTAAGGGTTAATAAAGTGAAATTATCTTCCTCTCCAGGGCCTGATGGGATATCTCCTAAGACTGCTAGGAGTATTCCAACAGGTATTATGCTACGCATAATGAACCTAATTCTATGGTGCGGCAACATACCCCAACCTATCCGACTGGCCAGAACCGTTTTCATTCCGAAGACGGTGACGGCAAATCGTCCGCAAGACTTTCGTCCAATAACAGTTTCCTCGGTTTTGGTCAGGCAACTAAATGCCATTTTGGCTTCCCGATTGACCTCGTCAGTCAACTGGGATCCGCGTCAGCGAGGGTTCCTACCTACCGATGGATGTGCTGATAATGCGACGATGGTTGATTTAATTTTGCGGGAACATCATAAACGGTGGAAGTCGTGCTATATTGCAACACTTGATGTTAGCAAAGCATTTGACTCGGTGTCTCACCAAGCAGTATACAACACCCTAACTGCATATGGTGCCCCAAAAGATTTTATCGACTACTTACGGAAGTTGTACGAGGGCGGCGGTACCACTCTTAATGGGGAAGGATGGAGATCAGAGGAATTCGTCCCTGCTCGAGGCGTCAAGCAGGGTGACCCTTTGTCTCCTATACTATTCAACTTGATCATTGATCGGTTGCTTAGGTCTTTTCCTGATAGGGTTGGTGCCAAAGTCGGAAATGCCATTACAAACGCGGCAGCGTTCGCAGATGATTTGGTGCTTTTTGCGGAAACTCCAATGGGCCTTCAGAAACTGTTGGACATCACCGTCGATTTCTTATCGTCGGTGGGACTCACCCTTAACGCTGATAAGTGTTTCACTGTCAGTATTAAGGGGCAGGCCAAGCAGAAATGTACTGTCGTTGAACGGCGGTCTTTTTGTGTAGGCTCGCGCGAGTGTCCTTCACTGAAGCGCACAGAAGAGTGGAAGTATCTAGGCATCAGGTTTAATGCGGATGGGCGGGCTCGTTTCGATCCAGCCGACGACTTCGGTCCGAAGCTATTACGATTGTCTCGGGCCCCTCTGAAACCACAACAGAAGTTGTTTGCCCTCAGGACGGTCCTTATCCCACAACTCTATCACAAGCTAACCCTTGGGAGTGTGACGATAGGCGTTCTGAGAAAACTAGACAGGTTGGTACGATCTACCGTTAGGAGATGGCTAGATCTCCCACTGGACGTGTCAGTAGCTTTCTTCCACGCCACCCCCAAACTTGTGGGGGTCTCGGGATTCCATCATTACGATGGACAGCGCCGATGCTACGTCTGAAACGATTGAGCAATATCAAACCTCACCTCGAGCAATCCGAGGTAGCCAGCTCCTTCATTGACGACGAGATGCAAAGGGCCCGGGATAGATTACTAGCGGTAATTGCTAGGCTGCTCACTCGTGCAGAGATAGATTCGTACTGGGCAAACAGGTTGCACATGTCTGTTGATGGTAGCGGTCTCCGTGAAGCTGGACATTTTCGCCAGCAACATAAATGGGTTTGTCAGCCCACGCGTTTGGTAACAGGAAAGGAATATTTAAACGGAATCAAGCTGAGGATAAATGCCCTACCGTCGAAGTCTCGTACTACGAGGGGAAGGCACGAATTGGGGAGACGGTGTCGTGCAGGATGTGATGCTCCCGAGACAACAAACCACATCTTGCAGCAATGCTATCGTACGCACGGGAGGCGGATAGTTAGACACAACGGCGTAGTAAATGCCCTCAAGCGGGGACTTGAGCGGAAAGGCTACGTCGTCCATGTTGAACCAAGTCTTCAGTGCGAGACCGAATTAAATAAACCTGACCTGGTGGCTATCCGACAGAATCACGCTTATGTGATTGACGCACAGGTTGTGACAGACGGACTTTCCTTAGATGATGCGCATCAGCGTAAAGTCGAAAGGTATGACAGACAGGACGTACGTACGGAATTGCGGCGAATTTTTGGAGTGACTGGTAACATCGAGTTCCACTCCGCAACACTCAACTGGAGAGGAATTTGGAGCGGTCAGTCGGTTAAACGATTGATTGCGAAGGATCTCCTCATCACCGGTGATAGCAATATCATCAGTGTCAGAGTAGTGAAAGGAGGATTACTGTGCTTTTAACAGTTCATGCATTATTGCGGATACTCTCGAGCTTGGACTTGACCAAATACCTGGTTCATTATTTGCTTGCTACCTTGGCATAACATCAAAGGTACACACATCGCGCAAGAGAAAAACACGAGGAGGGTTTTAGAAGGTAGGCGCTGTAGAATTTCCACCGTGAGGATTTTCTGAAGAAGCAGTGAATCGTGCATGCTAGGAGAACCTAGTATCTTTCGAAGATTTCCCTACCTTGGCGATCAAAAAAAAAAAAAAAAAAAGCCAAATGCCTCGTCATCTAATTAGTGACGCGCATGAATGGATTATCGAGATTCCTACTGTCCCTATCTACTCAGTCTCGATTTGACAGTCGTCTAGTGCGGACGTGTTTGCGGAGTGCCAGTCGCGAATTAGTGTTCAAAAGAGATTGCGAAATATATCGCGGAAAAAACCCAGCGCTATAACGGTAACGTGTTTACCAGTTAACGCACACGAACAAGTGGATTAGCCGTCGGTAAAACGGTACCTTGTTTTTAAGTTTTCACGTGCGTGTGAAATTGTACTTGCGTGTGTGTGAGTGCACAGAACAATTAGAAAACTTTTGATTTGCCAAGGGCAAATGAACGGCATGGAGAGCCGTTGTGGAAGCACCGCCAGCATGGTGAGTGTTTCCACGGTCGCTGAATCGGTGGAGGATTCAGTTGCGGAGTCGGGCGCGGAATCGTCGGTGAGCCTTACTGGCTCGGTCGCCGTCGGTAGCCGCAAGAAGGGGCGCAAGGCCGCACAGCGTCTGTGCCGGACCTGGTGGTTGATGAGCCGTCGGTTGCCAAGAGGGTAGCGTTGGACAGCGTGTCCATGTCCTCAGTCGCCCTCGTCGTCCCCGAGGATTTCGTGAAGCCGGCCAAGCCGGTCAAGCGAAAGGCATCCGCTGCTGTTGTTGCTGCCGCTGCCGCTGCTGCTGCCGCTGCTGACGTCGTGGACGATGTTTCTGCTGGCGTCGCAGCTGTTGGAGACGCCGCTGCCGCTGTCCCGCAGTGCCCAGCTTGGCGCATTGTGGCCGGTGGTACGTCGGCAATTCTGGCAGAAATCTCTGCTGCTGGAGAGGGCACCCGCAATGCCATTGTGGGTGTGGACTCGAAGGCCGCAAGGGAGATTTCGGCTGCTATCAAACGCCTGGAGGAGCTTGCGATGTCTCTGGCCGTAAGGAACGCCTTGTTGGAGAGCCTCTCGGGTGGACCGCCTACACCACAGCTGCCTACTCCCGCTGCCACACACCTAGCAGCCTACCACGCTGCTTTCCCCGCTGTCACCAGCACCGCTGCCCCCGCTGTCACCGTCCCCGGAGTGCCGATCGCCGCTCCACGGTTCAACAAGCCAGTTAAGACGTGGTCTGCGGTGGTCACGAGTCGGGTAAGCAGGTGGCCGAGCGGGTGATGAAGGAGGTCGCACCATCGCTGGGCGTGCGTGTCCACGAGGTGCGGGAGCTAAAGCGCGGTGGCGCTGTCATCCGTACGCCTTGCGTGAATGAGATGAAGCGCGTGGTGGCGAACAAGAAGTTCGCAGAGGTTGGATTAAAAGTCCAACAGAGCAAAAGTGCCAGGCCGAACGTGTCGGTGATGGAAGTGGACACCATCATCTCCCCGGAGAAATTCATGGAGGAGCTCTTCGCAAAGAATTTCTGAAGGCTGTGCACTTAGAGACGAAGCCTTGGTCCGTCACTGATGGCGCCAAAGTTAATTTGACGCTTGAAGTGGACGAGAAAGCGCTGGCTGTACTCGATAAGACCGGTAGGGTCTATGTCGAGTGGTTTGCTTACCGTTGCCGACCGCTCGTGCCTACTTATGCTTGCCATAGGTGCGTCGGATTTGACGACAAGGTGTCCCAGTGGCGTTATAAGCAGGATGTGTGTCGGAATTGCCGCTTCAAAGGGCTACCCTCAGGGCATCTGATGCTTTCGGGATCGTGCCCGATTTACGGTGCGGTGTTCGCGAGGGTGCAGGCTAGACATTAATATGTTTGGTCTCATCCAAGCTAATTGTGGTCGGAGTCGCCTTGCGTCCATCGATATCGGTGTACGTATGTGTGGTTCTGGCCACCCCTTTGCGCTGCTGCAGGAGCCTTACACAGACAAGGAAGGCCGGCTCACTGGATTCCCATCTGGGATGAGAGTGTTCGGTAGTCAAGTCTATGAGAAATGTAGAAGAAACGCTGCCGTCATCGTCAACGATCCAGATGTCACCTGCCTACTAGTTGAGTCGCTAACCACCGAGAGTGGAGTATGTGTGAGCATCTCTGGAAAATTTGGCTGATTTTTCCAAGCCTCACTGTACTGCCATGCGGAAGATGATTTGACAACGACGGGTCTGTGGGACTATGAAATTTAACTTCCGAAATTTTATATTGCAGGTAACAGCCTTTATAGTGGAGCGATCATTTGGAGGAGTATCAATCGATCCGCCAGAAAAAAAGATGGGAATAAAAGCTTCAAATACAGCAGAAGTGTATTTTGGGGATGTTAAAATTCCAATTGAAAATATTCTAGGTAAAGAAGGAGACAGATTTAAAGTAGCTATGAATATTTTAAACAACGGTCGCTTTGGAATGGGTGCAACATTGTGTGGCACCATGAAAAAATGTATTGAGGTCGCTACTGAACATGCTAATAACCGAGTTCAGTTTGGAAAAAAATTAAAAGATTATGGGTCTATTCAAGAAAAATTATCAAAAATGAGTATACTGCAGTATGCAACAGAATCTATGGCGTTTACCATTTCACAAAACATGGACTCTGGAAGTCAGGATTATCACTTGGAAGCCGCTATTTCTAAAATTTATGCTTCCGAGTGCGCATGGTTTGTTTGTGATGAAACTATTCAAATTCTTGGTGAAATGGGGTTTATGAAGGAAAGTGGTGTGGAGAAAATTTTTCGAGACCTTCGAATTTTTCGAATTTTTGAAGGCACAAATGACATTCTGCGTTTGTTTGTAGCGCTGACTGGAATACAGTATGCTGGTTCTCATCTAAAAGACTTACAAGAAGCTTTTAAAAATCCATCAGCGAATTTGGGGCTAATATTTAAGGAAGCCTCCAGGCGCGCAGCTTCAAGCGTAGGTCTTGGTGGAGTTGATTTGGAACCACAAGTTGTTACAGAACTAAAACCGTACGCAAAGAAAACAGCGGTCTGCATTGATGTCTGTGGACAAGCTGTAGAAGAACTTTTATTGAAGTATAACAAGAATATAGTAAACGAGCAGTTTGTGTTAAACTGCGCAGCCAACGCTGCTATAGACATTTATGCTATGGTTGTAACGCAGTTGCGATCGTCTCGAGCTTTTAATCTTAAACTGGCAACAGCAGAACATGAACTTCATTTGACAAAAGCTTTGACTATACAAGTAAGTAAACAAACTAATAAATTTCATATAGTTCATACAGTTAAAATAAACAACTAATCAGATGTCTTTAACGATATATAAGCGATATATAACGATATATAAGCGAGATATAAGCGACAACAACTATCCAATACGACCATTCGTTGTCGAGATATCCTTGATTAAAGATAAAAAGGACCTTTTATGTTCAATTCAAGATATCTCCATGACACATGCACGAAGAATAAATTTAAAAAACCAAAAAGTGTCGGCAATTAATCAGGCTTTTTGGTCCATGTTATTAAATAAAAAAAAAAAAATTTAAAAGTCCGGAGGAGAAAAAAAAAAATTTTTTTTTTTTTTTTTTTTTTTTAGGGGTAAAAAGGGCAATAAGTTTAAATTTGAAAAAAGAAAACCGAAAAAAAACCATATACGGCCACACCCTAAAAAAAAAAAAAAAAAAACAAAAACGGGGGGGAAAAAGAGAAAAAAAAAAAAAAAAAAAAAAAAAAATAAAAAATAAAAAATTAAAAAAAAAAGTATTTTTTAAAAAAGATAAAAAAAACCTTGATCCGATTACCGAATAAAGGCGGTTGTAGTCGGAACAGAGAACTCGGAAAAGGTTCATGCAAAGAATAGTTAGAAGTACAGCGTGTTAAAGTTAAAGGGACATAATTTCGGGTTAGTCTACAAGGTACAGATAGATTGACCTGATTGTGTAAATTAGGACAGTCTATTTGTCCATTCAAAAGCTTGTGGATAAACAAAGTACCAAGCATTACTCTAAGATTAAGTAAGGAGGGAAGGTTAATCAAAAGAAGTCTTTTAGAATAGGAGGGCAAGTTAACATTTTGATCCCAGTTTAAACCACGAAGAGCAAAAATTAGAAACTGTTTTTGAACAGATTCAATTTTAACTTGGTGTGATCCATATTGTGGAGACCAAACACATGATCCATACTCCAAAATGGGGCGGACCAGTGAAATAAAAAGAGTTTTGGTTGTGTAAGGATCGTCAAATTCTTTCGACCATCGCTTAACGAAACCAAGACAACTCATGGCTTTATTGACAGTGATATTAATATGACGAGTAAAATTTAATTTGTGGTCCATGAGTACACCCAAATCATTAATCTCGTTCAAACGAGATAATACACCACTAATTGAAAAGAATTTCACACCAAGTTTGAAAGTTATTAAGATCGACTTGAAGCAGACGTGGAGAGCTTAAGTCTTTAAAACTAATACAAAGTTTAACAACATCAGCGTACATAAGCGAAACTTTCTACCAGATATTCTTCGTATGTGCCTATCCTTTCACTAGCTCACTTGCGTAAATTAGTGCAGATGAGAGAGCATTTACCCATCGATGGTTGAGCCAAGCGCATGAATAAAATTCAGATTAACCCTCAGTTTTCTAAACGTAATGTCGCACTGTTAGACGAAACGAAATGTGTGGAAGCAGTAGACCTAAACGTAGAAGCTGTTCAAGCGAAAGTAAAGATTTATCGGGTTTGAATTGTGACAAAACGGAACATGGTTGGGACATGTGTGAAGAACCACCCAAGGTCTTTTGTTAGGGATGTGGGGCTAAGAATTTTTATAAGCCCAAGTGTTCAAATTGCATTTAAAAAAAAACGGAAAAATGAACGAAGGGACCATCTGTCAAACTTTGGATGGCCCCGAAGCAACAATAAAGTCAATTTTACCAGATTTACCGGCTAGCTCAGAAAGATCTGTGCAATTGCCACACTCAGACATTAATTCTTCTGATGATGATTCTTCTCCAGGAATCTCATTAGTTAAACCTTATCATTAACGTCTATTGAGTTATATAAATGTGCGTAATAGAATTTTTGGTAGTAGTTCCAGTGCTAAACGGAAACAGAAAAAAAGGTCTACAAGGCGCATTCGAACTTTTTGGAAGAACATCCGGCAGACTAAACGTCAGGATGAAAGATTATATGCGGAAGATTATGCTTAGATGCTAGAAAACTAAGTACGTGTACCAAGAAAGATACATATCCATTACGAAGTATTGAGGGAATCTTTGTAAGTCTTCCACGGACAACCGCGTTTACAACTCCAGGGCGACCCTTATACCAATAATGCTATTTGGCTTGTGTAATGCTCCACAAACGATGTGTAGGTTAATGGACGAAGTTATCCCAGCTGATTTAAAGTATTGTTGTTTGGGTTTATGTATCGTGTCAGCACATTTCGATTCTCATATTAAAGTGTTGATAAGATTGGCGGAACAATTTCGCAAAGCCAATCTAACCTTAAATGTGAAGAAAAGCCAGTTTTGTGTCACAGAAGCTAAATACTCGGGGTATATAATAGGTCGAGGAGGCATATCTACAGACCCTAGTAAAGTCAAATCAATTTTGCAGTGGCCAACACCAATGTCATAAAAGCAAACGCGAGGATTCTTAAGTTTGACAGGATGGTATCGCCGATTCATTCCAAATTTTTCTGAAATTACAACCCCCATTAGGGATTTATTAAGAAGCAAAACAAAATTTCAATGGACAATCAGAGCGCAGGAAGCTTTTGACCAACTGAAAAGCTTGTCGATGTCTGTACCTGTTTCGCACACGGAGGCATGGGAAAAACTCTTGAATTAAATCGTAGACATTTGTATTGTCCAGGTCAAAATTGCGAGCAATGCAAATGCAAATCACCAAATAATACATTAAAACCACCAATAGGTAAACAAGCGGAGTTACAGAGGCCTTTCCAACGTTTATACGTAGATCTTTTAGGACCTTATCCAAGAAGTAAGAAAGTGAAAATCGGGTTATTAATAGTTTTTGATCATTTGACCAAGTATCATTGGCTTTATCCAATGCGTAACTTTAAAACTAAACCCGTTATAGATTTCTTACAAGATCAAATATTTTAAGCATATGGTGTACCAGAAGTACTGATAAGTGATAACGAAGTACAATTTAAGTCCAATGAATTTAATGCTTTGTTAGCTACCTTTGGAATCCAACATATTTATACTTCAGTATATTCACCGCAGTCAAACGCATCAAAACTATTTAACCGTTCTATTGTTTCAGCTGTACGTACATATATAATATAAGAACAGAACGAATGCGATCTTTATTACCAAACGATTAGTTGTGCGTTGCGAAACGGATATCATCAAAGTTTAAAAGTATCTCCATACCATGCGGTATATTGCTTAGATATGATCACTCATGCCAATATAAACTTCTTAAAAATTTGTTAGAAGAACCAGTTGCAAATTTATGTCGAGATGATCAACTTCAGCTTCTAAGATCCAAGTTAAGATAAAACTTAAAGGTTGCCTATGATCAACAAGCAGCACAATATAATTTGAGAACTAGAACCATCAATTTCAAAGAAGGAGAGAAAGTGCTTCGAAGAAATTTTGTTTAAAGTAATTTTAGTAAAGGCATTAATGCTAAACTTTGTGCATCATTTTTGAAAGCCTGCGTGCGAGAAAAACAAGGAAATTCCTATTATGTGTTGGAAGATTTGACAGGGAAATTGTTAGGAACATTCCGTTCAAAAGATATTCGACCGTCGCTGTATTTACATATTTTTGTAGTATTTCAGGATTTCACATTCACATAAACAGTGTTTGTAATGAAGAAAATTATTTCAAAAAGGAAAAAATCGTTAAAAAGTGTTAGTGTGGGGAATAGCTAAGTAAATTGTCTAGCTCATTAGTACTGATGTTTGACGATCTGGCAACTTTGTTTAAGTTTGATCAATTTACATTATTGATATTTTTGTGAATGCAGTCGTGTAGAAGCTTAAAAGAGAAAAGAAAATAAAGAAAATTGGCGACAACGTGGTTTTCCAAAAAGAATTCGTCAGTTGTTTAAAAGGGGAGTACATCATAACCCCAAAGCTTCGTGTGTGAACTTTAATTTACTTTGACGTAAGTTTTTTATGGCAATAATGCATCCATTATTGCATAGTTATATCTAACTCATTTCTATTCTATAGCTTTAATGCTATATTTTATGAAGCTACATAGCAAAGGTAGAGCTACTTAGCCGCTACAAAGTGAGACCACAGCGTGTCAATCGCAGTCTTAATTTGCTAATAGTCCCATTTGTCTTGATTTAAGGAAATCGTGCACCCAGAATTTCTAGAAGCAATACCTTAGCTTGATGGAAAAATCTTTCGAGGTAAATAAATTTCAATTAGTGAAAATATCTATATGTAATTAGGTTTATTTTATATTAGCCTATCCAAAATGATCGGTAGCAGAAGTCTTTAAATAAATGATGTATATGCGAGTGACCTCCAACACATAGAGGTTAACTAACCTTTAAATTATGCCTTATGGGCATAGTAATATAAAAATAGCAAAATAAATCAGGAAATAAACCGCCAGGCGTACAGGAAATAATTTTAAGAAAGGAATTAAATCGATCTTTCGATAAAAATCATCAGAGTCATCAGGATCATGAATTATATTATATACATATATGGCAAACCTATAGCCATGTATTGGTGTCGGCCATTTGCGGTCACAGCCAAGAAAGTGTCGGAAATTGGTGCCTATAGTTCACTATAATTCCCGAATTAGAGTATCGTAGTGTTAGAATTTGAAGTTAATTAACTGCATTGAATCCCCTTGTTTGTGTTTGGATATATTACTCCATTTGAGAAAACACCAAGAGCAAGGCAATTTTATATCAGTTTCGCTTATTTTTATACCCTTAATCTAATTCGTATTTAATTTTACAGTTTAATCATGAGTACATTAACAATGCTAACAGATGCCCCAACTATTTTTGGAATTCGAATATATATATATATTCAACAGAATCAACTACACAATGAAAGATTTTTCGGCGGTTCATACTTTGAAAAGCTGTAAGTGTATCGAACCAATTCTATTATCTTTTTGCTTTATTGTTTTCAAAACGCGTGAGCATTTGCCGTATTGACAATGTACAAGTATATATTCATTTATTCTCTTGTTCAATTTCATATAAATTCTTATGATTACAATAATCACTTAAAAACAATTAATTAGAATATATTCAAGATCATCTGTTAAAATCAGTCCAGTGTTATTAACCATTTCAAAACGGGAATTTTTTGATAAAAATTAAACATCACCATGCATACTACTTTGAAGTTTGTGAATAAATAAGAATTGCTTTATGAATTTTTAAGTTTTCATTTAGTTCCTTTAATGTAGAATAACTGAATCTAAAACCTTATCATCTAAGCGCCTGCAAAACTATGTGGATCCTTTTTTATTAATCCCCTCCCTATTTTATATCCAGGCAAGGGATGCATAATAATTATAATAATGTTTTGTGAGTTGGTACGTATGGAAAATCACTTACACCAATCGCTCGTCCAAGGTATAAGCCTCGGTAAGAGACACGCGCACCCATACATTCTGTCTCTCTCACACACTACGTGAGCATTAACATGAATTGAATTTATAAAATTTCTTTAATCATTTCTTATATACTAGGGTAGCTCATGTGTGAGTGAGCCAAAATAAATGGCTCACTAAACTAAGCCACTGAGCTTGTTCATTCAATATGGTTCAGTTTGGCTCACTAGCTCATTTTGGCACACCGGCTCCTTTTAGCTCACTAGCTCAGTTTGGCTCACTAGCTCATTTTGGCACACTAGTTCTTATGGCTCGTTTTGCGTTCTTTTCAATTGGCGATCGCAAAGTGAGCTATCTGCAAGTGAATTTGAATGCAACAACCAAAACAATATTTTTATACATTTCTTATTTGGAGCCGCGCGGATTTGATCGAGGGTCTTTTTCTTCTGGACGTTGACGCGTACAATGCGCAGTACGTTCAAGTGGTCCAAGCGACACCAGGACAAAGCCTGTTACGCGCGAACCCTATCAGACAGCATGCAAAAACGAAGTCGCGTGGACAACGGACGACAACTAAAATAATAATTAAGACTAACTACTAGATAGATAACTTAAAATAGTAGTTTTTAGAATAGTTATAGAGAACTCTGATCCGATTACAGAATAAAGGCGGTTGTAGTCGGAACAGAGAACTCGGAAAGGTTCATGCAAAGAATAGTTAGAAGTACAGCGTGTTAAAGTTAAAGGGACATAATTTCGGGTTAGTCTACAAGGTACAGATAGATTGACCTGATTAAGTAAATTAGGACAATCTATTTGTCCATTTAGAAGCTTATGAATAAACAAAGTACCAAGCATTACTCTGAGATTAAGTAAGGAGGGAAGGTTAATTAGAAGAAGTCTTTTAGAATAAGAGGGCAAGTTAACATTTCGATCCCAGTTTAAACCACGAAGAGCAAAAATTAGAAACTGTTTTTGAACAGATTCAATTTTAACTTGGTGTGATCCATATTGTGGAGACCAAACACATGATCCATACTCCAAAATGGGGCGGACCAGTGAAATAAAAAGAGTTTTGGTTGTGTAAGGATCGTAAAACTCTTTCGACCATCGCTTGACGAAACCAAGACAACTCATGGCTTCGTTCAAACGTTCAAGTGGGGTATTATTGAGATAATACACAACTAATTGAAAGGAGGATCTATGAAATGACATGACATTACATTTTGAAACATTAAGGTTTAATAAGTTAATTTCACACCAAGTTTGAAAGTTATTAAGATCGACTTGAAGCAGACGTGGAGAGCTTAAGTCTTTAAAACTAATACAAACTTTAACATCATCAGCGTACATAAGCACGCGAGAGTGAGTTACAACTGACGGAAGGTCATTAATGAAAAGCGTAAAAAGCAGTGGTCCTAGATGGCTACCTTGTGGCACCCCCGAGGTCACATTGATGGTCTTCGAAAGATAAGTTTTAAATAAAACTTTTTGTGTACGGTTATTAAGATATTAAGAAATCCAATTAAGCAGAAGGCTTGGAATCCCAAGTTCGTTCAGCTTGAACAAAAGCAGTGTATGATTGACAGAATCAAAAGCCTTACTGAAGTCAGTGTAAATGACATCAGTTTGCAATGCATTCCTGAATCCCTCGATCGCTAAAGAAGTAAACTCTAAAAGGATAGTGGTTGTAGATCTACGTTTCATAAACCCATGTTGAGAAGATGAAAGAATAGAACTACAGAAATGTTGCAGTTGAGAAGTTATAATTTTCTCAAATGCCTTAGGAATAGCGGACAATTTGGAAATACCCCTGTAATTAGAAGCTACGGATTTATTACCCTTTTTATGCAAAGGAATAATAAAAGATTCTTTCCAAATGGTTGGAAAAGAGGAAGTTTCAACGGACAAAGTAAATAACTTAAGAATCGGGGAAATCAAAGTCTCAGCGCAAAACCTAAGTACACAACCAGGTATCCCATCAGGTCCTGGTGAGTACACGGGCTTCACTAAAGTAAGCACGCTGAGAAGCGAATCTTCATCGACCACAGGATTAAAGACGCAATTAGACCTTTTCAACTGATAGGGATAAGAAAAGTTAGCTCGATGATCTTTGGAGGAATAGGTCGTTTTGAAAAAATCAGCAAACATATCGGCAATGGCCTGATCATCGTTTGCTTTATTATTTTCAAAACATAAATAGGACTGGTGCACTGCCACCTTTCGTTTGGCGTTAACGAAGTTATAAAATTGCTTAGGATCACGGGAGAACTGAAGTTTACAACGCCTAATGTAATCCTTATAGCATAGTGTATTAAGCACTGAAAAATTCGATCGAGCAACAGCATAAAGAGAGAAATCATACGGTCGACCCGATTTTTTAAACTTTCTATAATATCAAGACTTTACTTTTTTCAAATTAGTTAACTCACGTGTAAACCATGGCGGTTTGTTAGACAACACATGGATCACACGTGGAACACAGGCATCAAAAAGTGAAAACATAGTATTATAGAAAAAACAAATGGCAGCATTCATATCATTACAGGAGTACAGATAAGACCAGTCTGTGGCAAGAATTAGCTCATTGAGCTTGAAAAAGTTAGTTTTACGAAAGCAACGGGTACGAGACGTCGAACTGGTACCAGCATTTGGTAACCGAAAAGGTAGATCAATAGTCAAGTCCAAAGTTGGATCGAAACTGTCTTCGGGGACGACTAAGGGATCAATCCTCGAAACAGTACAGTTAGAAGAATCTAAC
Organism: Drosophila saltans; assembly: GCA_018903575.1. NCBI lineage: Eukaryota > Metazoa > Arthropoda > Insecta > Diptera > Drosophilidae > Drosophila > Drosophila saltans. The sequence goes on along the minus strand of JAEIGH010000150.1, from coordinate 12,170 downwards.
ATAAATATAAGATCTAGTGATCTCTCATTTTTGTTACGCACAGGATTAACTTGGGTTAAGGATAACTCAAGGAGACCGTCAACAAAGCAATGTGAGGAGGAGGGCATCAACAAGGAAGACTCACCTGATGGAAGCCACGAAACGTCAGGTAGATTAAAATCTCCCAGAACGATAAATATGTCTGCATCCGAAAGAAGTGAAGAGACAAAGCGAATAGCTTCTAAATGGCTAGCATATACCGTCATGTCAGAACTCGGTGGAATATACGAGCAAATTAGAAATACAGAATATGATTTCAAACAAATTTTGACACTAACAAATTCAATGTCAAGAACGGCAGGTGGCAGAACTATTTCTGAAGGAAGAGATGAATTTACGGCAATCAAAACTCCACCACCATTTTTGGAGATTCGATCGCATCTATAGGTTGAAAAAAATTGTGGGAAAAACAGAGGCATCACAAATGTCTGGCTTTAACCACGTTTCTGTAAAGACCAAGATATGAAAGTCAAAAGATAGACTATCTACAAAAAGCTTAGAAAGTTTAGATTTTAGTCCTCTAACATTCTGATAGGCCAGAATAAGGGACGAAATTAGTTTTTGACCCGCCAGCTACTGACGAGCCAGAGGGTATGGAAGGATTAGTTGTGTTAGGCAGACGAATCGGAGGCCGATTTTTCTTTTCTTAGCCGTATACTCCTTTATAACTAAATGTTCCGGCCAAAAATCTTTGTGACAAATTTGGTCAAAGACATTTGTTGGGACACTGATTTTAAATGACGAGATGTCACGGGTGTATGAAAACCTAAACTTTTCCACCACTATGTTTGGCGCAACGACTTTTGCCCGGATATGGGCTATGACATCATCTGATGTAGTATTGGGGTCGAGCCGCGAAACAAAGATTTGCTTTTTGGTGGAATGGCTACAAGAGATCTCAATGCGCCAGTCGCAACCGCAGCAACAACATTTTGCGCTGGAACTGCTGAGGCGGATGACGCCTTGAGAGCTCTTCTAGTTACTACTTTATTGGGAATATCCCTGGGAGTGGATATTCGCCCGGACTCATCGGAAACTACAACCGATATCGAGTCAGTTTGCTGGGCACTATTACCAGGGGAAATGTCAATCGTCCCCGCAACTGCAGTCACTGCTGGACTCCTAAACGATATCAGTTGCTGACCATTTGGAGTTATGGGGTCGTTCGACGATGCCGGAACCGACAGAAACAGAGATGCCGGCGGATCGGGAGAGAAATCCCGTGGGATAGTCTTCTTCCGCTTCGGTGATTCGTTCATTAGTTTTTAACTATTAAACTGAGTTTCCAGAGACGAAAACTCATCACGAAGTTCAGCCGACAGGGACTTAAAGCCCTCTCTCGTCCGCCGCATAAATAGACGCATATCCATTTCTACGTCCCGGCACGCTTCACAACTCCATTTTAGTCCCCCGCCGTTACCAATACTATCCTTTACTTTGGCTGTGTAACCCGCGCATTTGACATGCATAATGTTATCACACAGCCAGCACAAAAGATAGTCGTCTTGGACTTTTTGGGGATGAGGGAACTTTTTGGAAGAGCAGACAACCATTGTAAATTTAATTGTTTACTATTATTTTTACTGATAAGAAAAAATACTGATTATTTTTACTGATAAGAAAAAAAATTAAAAAAGAAATTTAAAAATGAGCAATGTATACGAACCAAGAAGTAACACAAGTGTTAAAGTTTTAATTTTAGAAGAAAAAACTGAAGAGAAATTAAGAGAGTTAGTAATAACACACAACAACAAAGACTGACACAATCGCGAGAGTAACGGTCGCGATCGCGGGCAATGTAAAAACGCGAGAGCAAGCACTACACAAACAACAACACTAATGTGTATGCGAGAGCGCGAATGCAAGAAAAGAGATCAAAAACACAAAGTCAAAGACTATGATAGCAAAACAACAAAACTGTAAGTTTTGTTATTAAGTGAAACAATAAGTAATAATAGCTTTGAATAAATGTTTAAGAACAAGTTACAATAAGCTTTTCGCGTAATAAGTAATTTCGGCACAGATTCCGCGGAAAATAATTTTTATTTGCGGCATTAAATAAAAAGGTTGGATAAAAGCGAGAGCGCAAAAAAAAACACGACCGACTTCGTTGAAGTGAAGAAAGTATATATGTCTTCTGTGTTTGTATGGCAGATTTCCTTGAAATTATTTGTTGCTGGAATAAATTGATTATATTGGCGATTTGTTTTATTGATCAATAGCCGTAATAATTATCCGATTTGAGTCAAACTTGGTGGGTAGTGTTTTGGTACAAATTGGATTTATATTGGAAAAGAAAAAGAAGAAATTTTGACCGATTTTCATACTTTGTCTACCTATACCTTTAAGAAAGTTAACTATTAAGTTTCAACTACTTAGCTTAAAAGTTAAGTTCGATAGCTATAAATAAACTGACAAACGGGCATGCTTTGATCGGATCGGCTGTTGATGTTGATCAAGAACACCTATACTTTATGGAAACGAATATTTTTATGCGTTACAAACATTTAACCAATTTTATTATACACTCTGTAAGGGTATAATTAGTTTTCAAGAAAAGCACTGCAATATTTTCAATATTTTTAGATCAACTACATTTTCACACCCTGTCAGAGAGTTTGAAATTTTTTTAACACGCAGCAACACATGCTGTCTCGCTCACTCCTGCCAGCCAATGTCGCCCCTTGGCAGTTCAATACAAAACGCATATACGTATATCTCCGGTATTTATTGCCCGAATTGGACTAAATTTGGTCAGCTATTGCATGTTGGCCACATTTTTAGGTGTGCCAAATGAAAATACGATGTGTTTTATATAGCTCTTGTTATTCGTTTTTTCTAAATCCAGGGACGAAAGTGGGCGTTGAAGCAAACTTGATCTGTCTATGCAATAGACGGATGTTCACACCAAATTTGGTAGCTCTAGCTCCTATTGTCTCCGAGATCAAAGTGTTCATACGGACAGTCGGACGGATGGACAGACGGACAGATGGCCGCACGTGTCTCAATCGACTCGGCTAGTGATGGTGGTAAAGAATATATACTTTATGGGATCGGAAATGCTTCCTGTTACATACATTTTAGCGACTTAAATTAAAAATTAAAAATTAATTTTATGAAATCGAAATCACATTATTCACTTTTTTAGGCATAAACTACAAACGCGAGAGCGCTAAAATTTTGCAAGCGCATAAGTCAGATCAAAATAGAATTTGGAATTTTTTTTTTTTGGACATACCCCGCTTTTACCGCTATCCACTCAAATTTATAAAAGTTAGCGCGTTTGCATACTTTTAGGCTTTATTTTTAAAATTTTTTTGAACCTTAATTAGTGAACAGAATATAAATATAAAATAATTAATGGATACATACACAATTAATTTCTTTAAGCACCTTTTCAAATCTTCAGACGTAAAGCTGAAAATGCCCCGGAAATTTTAGAATGGGTAATTTCTTTTTATATTTGAATGCAAACACACGAAATAGCATAAATATTCCATTAAGTTTTTTCTATTTTGAGATAATCTTTTGTTCATGTCTAGGCTTGAAAACACGGGTCACATGAATCAATTGATATCTCCGTTAAATTATTAATACGGAAATGCTTTTTTCTAAAGTGCCAATTGTACGATTACATTAATTGTACTCCTTGTAATTTCAGCTTTAATTTTATTTGCTACATATACTATGTCGTCGTAATTGGCCAATAATCCAAATCAACAAGTGCTTTTTATACCCTGTACCCATAGGGTAAAAGGGTATATTAAAGTCGCTAAAATGTATGTAACAGGTAGAAGGAAGCGTTTTCGACCCCATAAAGTATATATATTCTTGATCAGCGTCACTAGCCGAGTCGATTGAGCTATGTCCGTCTGTCCGTCCGTCAGTCCGTCCGTCTGTCCGTCTGTCCGTTCGTCCGTATGAACACCTAGATCTCGGAGACTACAAGAGCTAGAGCCACCAAATTTGGTGTGAACATGCGTCTAATGCATACACAGATCAAGTTTGTTTCAAATTTTTGCCACGCCCACTTCCGCCCCCGCAAATTGCGAAAACTTATTACTAGAGCAGTATAAAAGATATCGTATTCTTACTTGGCACACCTAATTATATACCCAAACTGGACCAGCTCACCAAATCGTTGAAATCGGACAATAAACATCGGAGATATACCTATATGAGTTTTGCACTGAATTGCCAAGGCGACATTGGCTAGCAGGAGTGAGCGAGACAGCATGCGTTTGCTGTTGCTGCATGTTAAAGAGAATTTTGCATGAAATTGATGGCGATTTCGAGGATATTTTATTTTATTTAATATAACTAGTTGGTACAGGGTATACTCAATGTCGGCAGGGACGACTTGCTTGCTTCATTCATTTCTAATTTTATGAATCCGTACTCCAAGAAAAGCAGGACTAACCTTTAAATTGGATTAAAATGCAAAGTATCAAGAGAATGGGCAAAAACAGTTAATCACAAGTTCTAGTTTGAACATTGGAGTAAACATTTGTATAATTACTTTTTGGCATAAATTGGCAGGATTTATTTTTTTAACTCCAAAATACACGAAGACTTTCACTAGGTTTCTTCTAAAATAAGACATTACAAAAACAGCTCACAACTTCAACATTGATAGCATATTTCAAAAACATTTAATAATAACATATTTTGCACACCTTGGCCTTTATTTTACACCGAGTACATATAACAACGTATGTCACAAAAAACTCTATACTTGGTTGGCACATGACAGCGATCTATCAGTTTTTAGCCCAGGTCCAACTAACGTTCAATTTCGGATTGCTTGTGGAAGTAATAAATAAATCCGCAGTTTAATAATTTCGGACATGCATGTGGCTTGGACTTCCGATATAAGATGATGGGAGAATCGGCAGCAGTCCAATATTCAGAACATTACCGTCTAAATGAATAGCATCTCGCAAGTGTATATAATTCTCAGATCGTAGCTTTGCCTGATTGAATCGGACGAACGCTAAACGTTCGGTCCCGACTTTGACATTCACGTCGACAGCGAATTGGATCGCCAACAATAATGACAGCATTAAATCTTCGCACATGTGCACCTGATGGCGTACGATCCGCTCGTATGAAAAATTTGTCCGATGGCATTCGTTGCAATGCTGTTTTGAACATATCAATGCCAAGCGATTGTATGATGCCAATGATCTTCGTGTGCTCTCGCTTTGTCTTAGTCGGGCAATTTCTCTTATTGTATTTTTTCTTTGTTTGCTTAAGTTCTGTGAATACACTACTTACTTGCTTCCATATCTAGTGCGGCGGCCGATGTTCGCACGTTGTCCTCTCGTCATTTTGGACTATAGATAGACTGCTGAATTTACCACGTTCAAGTTACCACGTTAGGGACATATACCTGCTATTTTTATACCCTGTACCCAAAGGGTAAAAGGGTATATTAAAGTCGCTAAAATGTATGTAACAGGCAGAAGGAAGCGTTTCCGACCCCATAAAGTATATATATTCTTGATCAGCATCAACAGCCGAGTCGATTGAGACATGTCCGTCTGTCCGTCTGTCCGTATGAGCCACTCGATCTCAGAGACTATAAGAGCTAGAGCTACCAATTTTGGTGTGATCATCCGTCTAATGTCAAAGCAGTTCAAGTTTGTTTCAAATTTTAGCCCCCGCAATTTGAAGAAAACGATAGCTAGGGCTGCCTTCAAGATATCGTATTCCTACTTGGTACACCTAATTATATACCCAAACTGGCCCAGCTGAGCAAATTTTGTTAAAATCGGACAATAAACATCGGACATATGCCTATATCCGTTTTGTACTGAATTGCCAAGGCGGCATTGGCAGATAAGAAAGAGCGAGATAGCATGCGTTCGCTGCTGCTGCATGTAAAGGGGAATTTTGTTTTGAATTGATTGCGATTTTGAGGTTGTTCGATCATTTGTCTAGTGACTACGCAGATCAAGAGAGTTTAAAATTTTCACCACGCCCACTTCCGCCCCCGCAATTCAGAAAAAACAAATTATTAGAGCAGTTTTTAAGGAATCACATTCTTATTTGGCACACCTTGCTTGCGTTTCCCTTGTAATTATAAAAGGTTCGATTGAGCGCAAGTTATACGCGGCGCCAATTGGTGGGCGACTTTGAAAGGATGAGACTAGCCAATATTTATGGTTGTCCGCATGTGGAATGCGATTAGGCTGACTGACCTCTTAGGGTCGAGGCCGCTTTATTTGTACTGTTTCTTATGGTCTAGTTTACATAGAATGCTTATGCTACAAAATGGTTCAATAAGGCGAATATGCTTGCCTTGCGTTCTAGTGAGTAAAGTAGTGTAATTTGATGACAACGCATATGCACATGCATTGCGTGCCTTCTAAAGTGGTTTAGAGATATAGCGACCTTTGTATACACTATATGATCACTACACATCCCTTTTTATTAGAATGAATTTACATCTAAATTTATTCTCTAATAGTGTATATAAAGTGTAACATTTATTTCTTATTTCTAACAATTTGTATTAAGTATAAGTATAAAAATTTATTATATCCTGTACCCATAGGGTAAAAGGGTATATTAAAGTCGCTAAAATGTATGTAACAGGCAGAAGGAAGCATTTGCCACCCCATAAAGTATATATATTCTTGATCAGCATCACCAACCGAGTTGATTGAGACATGTCTGTCTGTCCGTCCGTCTGTCCGTCCGTCCGTATGAACACCTAGATCTCGGAGACTATAAAAGCTAGAGCCACCAAATTTGGTGTGAACATGCGTCTAATACATACACAGGTCAAGTTTGTTTCAAATTTTTTCCACGCCCACTTCCGCCCCTGCAAATCGCGAAAACGTATTACTAGAGCTGTATTAAAGATATCGTATTCTTACTTGGCACATCTAATTATATACCCAAACTGGACCAGCTCACCAAATTTTGTCGAAATCGGACAATAAATATCGGAGATATACCTATATGAGTTTTGCACTGAAATGCCAAGGCGACATTGGCTGGCAAGAGTGAGCGAGACAGCATGCGTTTGCTGTTGCTGCATGTTAAAGAGAATTTTGCATGAAATTGATGACGATTTCGAGGCTATTTTATTTTATTTAATATAACTCGTTGGTACAGGGTATACTCAATGTCGGCAGGGACGACTTGCTTGCTTCATTTTTTTTTTCATTTTATTTTATTTATTTATTTTTTCTTTTCCACGTAACGTATGTAGTTGAGTATTTTAGTTATTATATCTTATGATTCTGTCTAAGTGTGTTTTAAATTCTTTCTTGTCGCTTTTTAGTGTGCACTTGTTATTACTCTCTATACTAATTTCTTGAAATGGACCTTTAAATTAATTTTATATATTTCCTTATCGTAAGCTTCTATATTATATAATGGATCTACTTTATTATTTAATAAAAATTTATAAGGAGTCGGTGTTTTACCGAACACTAGTTCAAATGGACAATAGTCATGAACTGTGGATGGGATCGTATTGAAATTATACGCGTAGTTTGGTAACCATTGATCCCAATCATTCCTCCCTGTTGCAATATAAGATCTGAGGTACTCGTTAAATGTTCTGTGGTTCCTCCCTATAGATCCTAATATCTGGTGATGGTATGCAGTTGATGTCATGTGTTCAATTTGTAATAATTTGTAGAGTTCGTCTGATACCTGATTCTTATATTCTGTTCCCATGTCAGTAATAATTTTCTTCATGGGTCTATTAATAAGTATGATGTTTTCAAAAATATCTCTAGCAATATCATTAGCGCTTTTAGATAATACTGGTGCTACTATCAAGTAGTTGGTTAAATCGCATACTGCAGTAACTGCGTATTCGAACCCATTGTATGTCATTGGTAATGGACCTATTGTATCTATCAATACTACATCAAATGCATTTTGTGTTGTCTTGACTCGTGATTTATTTAGTTGGCATTTTTCGCATTTCTTTACGTATTTTGTAACATCTTGGCGTAATTTTTTCCAATTATAGTACATTTTGATTTTTCCGATTAATCTTGTTATTCCTGGGTGGCCACCAAAAATTAGATCATCGTGGTACCTTTTATTAATTTTCATTTTCTCTTTGTCATTTTTAATTATTTGTAACCTAGGTGTGAGTGCTATTCCTACTATTTTCATTTTGGATCCTTTATTCTTGAAGTCTATTATACTGCAGTTATTAAATATTCTGTCATTCAATGGCAGTTGGTACCTTATGATGCCTGTATCATCAGCTAATTTTTCAAGCTGCGAAAAGAATAGTCCTAAGTCTATTTTTTCTTTACCGATCGGACATACTGTGCCCATATATTGTTTTCCTAGGTTTATAATGATTTCGTCATTTACTGTACGAATTCTGCCACGTTTCTTGACTTCCTTCAGTGATAGCTAGCTCATATGACGGTATTTTCTTTATTTCTTGTGGAATGTCTTGACTTTTTCTTGGCTTGTTGACGTGTTGTAACCTTATAAATTGAATTTGTAGTATTGAATTATGTTTTTAATGTCTTTAAAATCAATTCTTGATAAAGCATCGGCTGTGTAATTTTCCTTTCCCCTTAGATACTCTACTGTGATTTGCCTCGTCCACGAGACGTTCCGCGATTATTGTATCCACCATATTGGTAGATCGCGACTCGCTCGAGTTGTACCTCGTCCGTTGCCTCAATGAACGCGGTCATTGTTTCTTCTAAAGTCTTGTGAGCTATGGATCGGAATACCGTCCGGGTTCCCTTATCTAGTGTGTAGTCCATCGTGCTTCTTACAGCCCAACTGACTGTGTATTTTTCTGCCTTATCTGAAGGTATACCATCCGTGATGAATGCCATTTTTAAAGCTTGTGAAAGTTTCATTATTTCTGTCGTGTAGTCTAGTGCCGATTTATTAGTTTGTTTTACTCTTTGTATCTTTGCATTTAAACTGTCTATCGAGTCTCGTTTTACTTTCTTTTTGAGTGTTTCGATTATTTCACTTATTGTATTTATTTCTGCGACTGCGTCGGCTATTTCTCCGCTAAGCCGAGTTTTTATGAATCTGACCGCTGTCGCCTCATTATCCCCTTTTATTTCGTCTAGGGCCTCTATCTATACTCTGGATGGCGGGTTTTCCGTCATATTCAGCTACCATAAGTTTGGTAGCTGTACTAATTATTGCTTCTTTCGACATTGTGGGAGGTATATACGGGTTGCCTATATATGAATTTTCTAAGTCAGTATCTGTGCTGTCGCTATCCTCTACTGTTTCGTTTAAATCAAGTTTTAATCTGGCTATTTCTATTCTGTATTTTGCGAGTGCTCTATTTGCTCTGTCACTGCAATCTTCATAAAATGCTACCTGATGTGCCTGATGTAGGCTTTAAAAATCTTTCTTATTTTTCTTAATTGTTGCTTTATTTGTTTAGCATGTTTTCTTATAGTTTCTCTTTTAACCTTCCTATCCTGTGTAATACATTTAATTGATCTTTCTATAATTTCTTTGTAATGCCGTGCCTCTTTTAATATTTCTTGCCATTCAGTCATTTTTTAAATTAAATTTTTTTTTTTTTTTAATTTTCTCTACACTGCTGTGTTTTGGTTAATGTAGCGTTTCTTGACAGCCCTTCTATGCATGCTGTATACTGTGAATATGAACTGCATTATTATGATTGCTGTAAGTAATAGTAATATGGAACGAATTTGAATTTGGGTCCCATGGAGCTACTTGAACCTCATTAACTACATTCGCGTTGGGTCTCTACTTTTGATGATTCACCGCCCATATTGAGTTCTTAATGTTTTGACACAATTGCACAATAAAATTGGTTTACTTCTTGGTTTACTGACCTATATCGTTTTTCGTTTTTCTTTCTACTCAGTACATACTCGGTGTCTTAACTTTGTTGTCAAGTGGCCTACTCATATGGAGCACGCGTAATATATTGACTCAGCATAAAATTTCAAGTGGCTTATGTATATTGATAATATGATTTTCATAATATAATTTTGTTTATATGTTTGTTTGTGTATGTAATACTTTTATTTTGTATATAGTTTTTGTTGTTGTAAAAATTTTCTTATTTATATGTATATATTTTTGGTTGGTGAGTGTAGTTGATTTTTTTTCTTTGTAAGATTCAATTGCTTATGTATTTTGAATTATTTAAAATTTGTTTTTGAAAGACTTGTTTTCATTTTTTTTAAAGAATTTTCATAGGAAAAATTTTTATATTTTTTTTTTGATTTCATTTCTTTGAAAGAATTGCAATAATTTTTTTTCTTAATATGCAACTATGCATTTTTTTTATACCCTGTACCCAAAGAGTAAAAGGGTATATTAAAGTCGCTAAAATGTATGTAACAGGCAGAAGGAAGCGTTTCCGACCCCATAAAGTATATATATTCTTGATCAGCATCAACAGCCGAGTCGATTGAGACATGTCCGTCTGTCCGTATGTCCGTATGAGCCACTCGATCTCAGAGACTATAAGAGCTAGAGCTACCAATTTTGGTGTGAGCATCCGTCTAATGTCAAAGCAGTTCAAGTTTGTTTCAAATTTTAGCCACGCCCACTTCCGCCCCCGCAATTTGAAAAAAACGATAGCTAGGGCTGCCTTCAAGATATCGTATTCCTACTTGGTACACCTAATTATATACCCAAACTGGCCCAGCTGAGCAAATTTTTTAAAATCGGACAATAAACATCGGACATATGCCTATATCCGTTTTGTACTGAAATGCCAAGGCGGCATTGGCAGATAAGAAAGAGCGAGATAGCATGCGTCCGCTGCTTCTGCATGTAAAGGGGAATTTTGTTTTGAATTGATTGCGATTTTGAGGTTGTTCGATCATTCGATCATTTATCTACGCAGATCAAGAGAGTTTAAAATTTTTGAAACGCCCACTTCCGCCCCCGCAATTCAGAAAAAACAAATTATTAGAGCAGTTTTTAAGGAATCACATTCTTATTTGGCACACCTAATAATGTGGCTAATAGTCATCATCTGACCAATTTTAGTTGAAATCGGACAATAAATATCGGAGATATACGAATGTGCATTTTGAACTGAATTGCCAAGGCGACACTAGCTGGAAAGAGTGAGCGAGATAGCATGCGTTCGCTGTTGCGGCATGCTAAAGAAATTTTTTTATGAAATTAATCGCTATTTTGAGGGTGTTTGACTTTATTCAATATAATAACTAGTAGGTACAGGGTATACTCAATGTCGGCAGGGACGACTTGCTTGCTTCATTTTTTTATTTTAGTGAGGAAAATTTGTTTAGGTAGTTTTTTATACCCTGTACCCATAGGGTAAAAGGGTATATGAAAGTCGCTAAAATGTATGTAACATGCAGAAGGAAGCGTTTCCGACCCCATAAAGTATATATATTCTTGGTCGTCCGTCCGTCTGTCCGTATGAACACCTAGATCTCGGAGACTATAAAAGCTAGAGCTACCAAATTTAGTGTGAACATCCCTCTTATGCCTAGGCAGATCAAGTTTGTTTCAAATTTTTGCCACGCCCACTTCAGCCCCCGCAAATCAAAAAAGAAAATTTTAAAATGAATTTACTAGAGCTGTATTAAAATTCTTATTTGGTGGACATAATTATATAGTCAAACTGTACTAACTGACCAAATTTCTTTCAAATCGGACAATAAACATCGGAGATATAGCCATTTGCATTTTGTACTGGATTGCCAAGGTAGCATTGGCAAATAAGAAAGAGCGAGATAGCATGCGTTCGCTGCTGCATGTTATAGGGAATTTCGTTTTTAATTGATTGCGATTTCGAGAGTATTTGAACTTTTGTTTAGTGCCTACGCAAATTAAGAAAGTTTAAAATTTTTTCCACGCCCACTTCCGCCCCCGCAATTTAGAAAAAAACGAATTACTAGAGCAGTTTTGAAGGAATCACATTTTCATCTAATATTGTGGCCAAAATGCAACATCTGACCAAATTTAGTCGAAATCGGTCAATAAATATAGGAGATATACGAATGTACGTTTTGTACTGAACCAACAAGTGCGAGATTAACTGTGCCAGGTGTGAGCGAGATAGCATGCATTCGAAGAAAAATTTTGAATTAAATCAAAGGAGATCACGAGGGTGTTCGACTTTATTTAATATACCTAGTTGGTACAAGGTA
>JAEIGH010000470.1:0-42221 GCA_018903575.1 Drosophila saltans | reverse complement strand
TTTTCTTTCCAACTTAACATTGTCCTTTGTTTGTCTTCCTTTCGTGGAGATATCTTTCACGACCGTTTGCTTCACCCTTATAATTTGCTCTAAATCGGTTCTCGATCTCGTCTTTAAAGTCTCGCAACCTAGTTTTATGGAAAATTCTCGACAGTTTTGCTTTCTCCCGTTGCGCCTTTTTTTCCACACTATTTGTTTAGCTTCTATATTTGTCTATTTTTACTTTTATAGGAACTTTGGACCGTTTTGCTTTTTAAGCCTTGCGTCTCTTTTGTTTTCAGTTTCTGGCAGTACGATCACCGTAATTTCTTTTCAGTGGAGCCGGGTATTTGGATGCAATGTGACCAAATTCATTACAATTGAAACATTTTGGAACTTTCGCCTTTCGTTTGTTGCCAAATGACTTTGCTTAACGCTTTCCAGAGTTTTTTGTGTGATTCGACTCAACAGTTGCGCACGCAGCAGCAGCGCACCACCAATACCAGCAACAGAGGCGCAGCTTCTGGTTTTGATTATTATCCGGCTTATTAATGGGGTACGGTTTACGAAATGGGAAATCCCCTTTGCGGTTTGCTCCTGGTGTATTTGGTTTTGACATTTTACTGATTGATATGCGGATTATTAAGTTTTTTTTTTTAATTTATTGTCTCTTGCTTTTCTAATGATGACAGTCGCACTTTTTCCCTTGTTATCGATAGATATTATCGTTATTATCATTACACTGGCGTACTTTTCAAGATGACAGTTTTCCTTTTTCTTTCCAACTTAACTTTGTCTTTTGGTTGAGAAAATAATAAGATATTAATGGAGATATAATATTGTAGTATATTAATGGGTTACAAAGGGTTTACGAAATGGGAAATCCCCTTTTCGGTTTGCTCCTGATGTTTTTGGTTTTCGGCATTTTACTGATTGATATGCTGATTATTAAGTTGTTTTTTTTCTTTTAATTTATTGTCTCTCGCTTTTCTAATAATGACAGTCCCACTTTTTCCCTTGTTATCGATAGATGTTATCGGTACGTTGGCGTAGTTTTCGAGATGACAGTTTTCCTTTTTCTTTCCAACTTAACTTTGTCCTTTGGTTGTCTTCCTTTCGTGGAGATATCTTTCACGACCGTTTGCCTCACCTTTATGGTTTGCTCTTATAGGTTCTCGATCTCGTCTTTAAAGTCTCGCAACCTAATTTTATGGAAAAGTCTCGACTGTTTTGCTTTCCCGTTGCGCCTTTTTTTCACACTATTTGTTTAGCTTCTATATTCTTTATTTTTTTTTAATAGGAACTTTGGACCGTTTTGCTTTAAGCCTTGCGTCTCTTTTCTTTTTCAGTTTCTGGCACGAACACCGTAATTTCTTTCAGTGGAGCCGGCATTGCTGCAAGACAAATCATTACAATTGAAACATTTTGGAACTTTCGCCTTTCGTTTGTTGCCAAATGACTTTGCTTAACGCTTTCCAGAGTCTTTTTGAGTGATTCTACGTACGTTTTCATTACATTTTCGTTGACACTTTGCGCTGACGCAGCAGCAGCAGCACCACACCAATACCAGCAACAGAGGCGGCAGCTTCTGGTTTTGGATTATTATCCGGCTTTATTAATTATTTAAAAATCCCCCCTTTGCGGTTTGCTCCTGGTGTGTTTGGTTTTGACATTTATACTGATTGATATGCTGATTATTAAGTTGTTTTATCGATATTATCGATACACTAGCATACTTTTCGAGATGACAGTTTTCGCTTTTCTTTCCAACTTAAATGTGTCTTTCGGTTTTAGATTATTAATGGAATACGGTTTACGAAATGGGAAATCCCCCTTTGCCGTTTGCTCCTGATGTCTTTGGTTTTCGGCATTTTACTGATTGATATGCTGACTATTAAGTTGTTTTTTTCTTTAAATTTATGGTCTCACGCTTTTCTAGTGATGACACTCACAATTTTTCCCTTGTTATCGATAGATATTATCATTATTATCGATACACTGGCGTACTTTTCGAGACGACAGTTTTCTATTTCTTTGCAACTTAACTTTGTCTTTTGGTTGAAAAATTAATGGGATACGGTTTACGAAATGGGAAATCCCCTTTGCGGTTTGCTCCTGATGTCTTTGTTTATGGCATTTTACCGATTGATATGCTAAATATTAAGTTGTTTTATCTATATTATCGATACACTAGCATACTTTTCGAGATGACAGTTTTCCTTTTTCTTTCCAACTTAATTTTGTCCTTTGGTTTTGTTCCTTTCGTGGAGATATCTTTCACGACCGTTGGCTTTATTATTATGGTTTGCTCTTGTCGGTTTTCGATCTCGTCTTTAAAGTCTCGCAACCTAATTTTATGGAAAATTGTCGACAGTTTTGTTTTCTCCGTTGCGCCTTTTTTTCCACACTGTTTGTTTAGCTTCTATATTTGTTTCTTTTATTTTTATGGGAACACTGGACAGTATTGCTTTAAGCCGTTGCGTCTCTTTTCTTTTCAGTTTCTGGCTGTACGAACACCGTAATTTCTTTTTCAGTGGGGCCGGGCATTTGCCTGCATCAAATTCATTACAATTGTAACATTTTGGAACTTTGGCCTTTCCTTTGTTGCCAAATGACTTTGCTTAACGCTTTCCAAAGTTTTTTTGATTGATTCTACGTACGTTTTTATTACATTTTCGATGACAGCACCAATACCAGCAACAGACGCGGCAGCTTCTGGTTTTGCATTGTTATCCGGCTTATTAATGGGATACGGATTATGAAATGGGAAATCCCCTTTGCGGTTTGCTCCTGATGTCTTTGTTATTGGCAGTTTACTGATTGATATGCTGGTTATTAAGTTGTTTTTTTTTTTTTTAATTTATTGTCTCTCGCTTTTCTAGTGATGACAGTCGCACTTTTTCCCTTGTTATCGAAAGATATTATCGTTGTTATCAAGACGACAGTTTTCCTTTTTCTTTCCAACTTAACTTTGTCTTTTGGTTGAGATATTAATGGAATACGGTTTACAAAATGGGAAATCCCCATTGCCGTTTGCTCCTGATGTCTTTGTTTATAACATTTTACTGATTGATATGCTGATTATTAAGTTGTTTTATCGATATTATCGATACACTAGCATACTTATCGAGATGACAGTTTTCCTTTTTCTTTCCAACTTAACATTGTCCTTTGTTTGTCTTCCTTTCGTGGAGATATCTTTCACGACCATTTGCTTCACCCTTATAATTTGCTCTAATCGGTTCTCGATCTCGTCTTTAAAGTCTCGCAACCTAGTTTTATGGAAAATTCTCGACAGTTTTGCTTTCTCCGTTGCGCCTTTTTTTCCACACTATTTGTTTAGCTTCTATATTTGTCTATTTTACTTTTATAGGAACTTTGGACCGTTTTGCATTAAGCCCTGCGTCTCTTTTCTTTTCAGTTTCTGGCAGTACGAACACCATTATTTCTTTTTCAGTGGAGCCGGGTATTTCGATGCAATGTGACCAAATTCATTACAATTGAAACATTTTGGAACTTTCGCCTTTCGTTTGTTGCCAAATGACTTTGCTTAACGCTTTTCAGTGTTTTTTGAGTATCTAGAAAAAGGTTTAAGAAAAAGGAAATCCTTTTCGGGATTCTCCCTGGTGTATTTGGTTTTGGCATTTTACTGATTGATATGCTGATTATTAAGATGTTTTTTTTTTTAATTTATTGTCTCTCGCTTTTCTAATAATGACAGTCCCACTTTTTCCCTTGTTATCGATAGATGTTATCGTTATTATCGGTACGTTGGCGTAGTTTTCGAGATGACAGTTTTCCTTTTTCTTTCCAACTTAACTTTGTCCTTTGGTTGTCTTCCTTTCGTGGAGATATCTTTCACGACCGTTGGCTTTATTATTATGGTTTGCTCTTATCGGTTCTCGATCTCGTCTTTAAAGTCTCGCAACCTAATTTTATTGAAAATTCTCGACAGTTTTGCTTTCTCCGTTGCGCCTTTTTTTCCACACTATTTGTTTAGCTTCTATATTCTATTTTACTTTAATAGAAACTTTGGACCGTTTTGCTTTAACGCTTTCCAGAGTTTTTTTGAGTGATTCTACGTACGTTTTCATTACATTTTCGTTGACAGTTTGCGCTGACGCAGCAGCAGCAGCACCACCAATACCTGCAACAGAGGCGGCAGCTTCTGGTTGTGGATTATTATCCGGCTTATTAATTATTAAAAATCCCCTTTGCGGTTTGCTCCTGGTGTGTTTGGTTTTGACATTTTACTGATTGATATGCTGATTATTAAGTTGTTTTATCGATATTATCGATACACTAGCATACTTATCGAGATGACAGTTTTCCTTTTTCTTTCCAACTTAACTTTGTCTTTTGGTTGAGATATTAATGGAATACGGTTTACGAAATGGGAAATCCCCTTTGCCGTTTGCTCCTGATGTCTTTGTTTATAACATTTTACTGATTGATATGCTGATTATTAAGTTGTTTTATCGATATTATCGATACACTAGCATACTTATCGAGATGACAGTTTTCCTTTTTCTTTCCAACTTAACATTGTCCTTTGTTTGTCTTCCTTTCGTGGAGATATCTTTCACGACCGTTTGCTTCACCCTTATAATTTGCTCTAATCGGTTCTCGATCTCGTCTTTAAAGTCTCGCAACCTAATTTTATGGAAAATTCTCGACAGTTTTGCTTTCTCCGTTGCGCCTTTTTTTCCACACTATTTGTTTAGCTTCTATATTTGTCTATTTTACTTTTATAGGAACTTTGGACCGTTTTGCTTTAAGCCTTGCGTCTCTTTTCTTTTCAGTTTCTGGCAGTACGAACACCGTAATTTCATTTTCAGTGGAGCCGGGTATTTGGATGCAATGTGACCAAATTCATTACAATTGAAACATTTTGGAGCTTTCGCCTTTCGTTTGTTGCCAAATGACTTTGCTTAACGCTTTCCAGAGTTTTTTGAGTGATTCTATGGGATATTGTTTACGATATGGGAAACCCCTTTGCGGTTTGCTCCTGGTGTATTTGGTTTTGGCATTTTACTGACTGATATGCTGATTATTAAGTTGTTTTTTTTTTTTAATTTATTGTCTCTCGCTTTTCTAATGATGACAGTCGCACTTTGTTTGTGGCATTTTACTGATTGATATGCTGATTATTAAGATGTTCTATCGATATTATCGATACACTAGCATACTTTTCGAGATGACAGTTTTCCTTTTTCTTTCCAACTTAACTTTGTCCTTTGGTTGTCTTCCTTTCGTGGAGATATCTTTCACGACCGTTTGCCTCACCCTTATGGTTTGCTCTTGTCGGTTCTCGATCTCGTCTTTAAAGTATCGGAACCTAATTTTATGGAAAACTCTCGACAGTTTTTTTCTCTCCCTTTTTTCCACACTATTTTTTAGCTTGCTTTAAGGCCGTTGCGTCGTCTTTTTCTTTTCAGTTTCTGGCAGTACGATCACCGTAATTTCTTTTTCAGTGGAGCCGGGTATTTGGATGCAATGTGACCAAATTCATTACAATTGAAACATTTTGGACCTTTAGCCTTTCCTTTTTTGCCAAATGACTTTGCTTAGCAGCACCACCAATACCTGCAACAGAGGCGGCAGCTTCTGGTTGTGGATTATTATCCGGCTTATTAATTATTAAAAATCCCCTTTGCGGTTTGCTCCTGGTGTGTTTGGTTTTGACATTTTACTGATTGATATGCTGATTATTAAGTTGTTTTATCGATATTATCGATACACTAGCATACTTATCGAGATGACAGTTTTCCTTTTTCTTTCCAACTTTGTCTTTTGGTTGAGATATTAATGGAATACGGTTTTCGAAATGGGAAATCCCCTTTGCCGTTTGCTCCTGATGTCTTTGTTTATAACATTTTACTGATTGATATGCTGATTATTAAGTTGTTTTATCGATATTATCGATACACTAGCATACTTATCGAGATGACAGTTTTCCTTTTTCTTTCCAACTTAACATTGTCCTTTGTTTGTCTTCCTTTCGTGGAGATATCTTTCACGACCGTTTGCTTCACCCTTATAATTTGCTCTAATCGGTTCTCGATCTCGTCTTTAAAGTCTCGCAACCTAGTTTTATGGAAAATTCTCGACAGTTTTGCTTTCTCCGTTGCGCCTTTTTTTCCACACTATTTGTTTAGCTTCTATATTTGTCTATTTTACTTTTATAGGAACTTTGGACCGTTTTGCTTTAAGCCTTGCGTCTCTTTTCTTTTCAGTTTCTGGCAGTACGAACACCGTAATTTCATTTTCAGTGGAGCCGGGTATTTGGATGCAATGTGACCAAATTCATTACAATTGAAACATTTTGGAGCTTTCGCCTTTCGTTTGTTGCCAAATGACTTTGCTTAACGCTTTCCAGAGTTTTTTGAGTGATTCTATGGGATATTGTTTACGAGATGGGAAATCCCCTTTGCGGTTTGCTCCTGGTGTATTTGGTTTTGGCATTTTACTGACTGATATGCTGATTATTAAGTTGTTTTTTTTTTTTAATTTATTGTCTCTCGCTTTTCTAATGATGACAGTCGCACTTTGTTTGTGGCATTTTACTGATTGATATGCTGATTATTAAGATGTTCTATCGATATTATCGATACACTAGCATACTTTTCGAGATGACAGTTTTCCTTTTTCTTTCCAACTTAACTTTGTCCTTTGGTTGTCTTCCTTTCGTGGAGATATCTTTCACGACCGTTTGCCTCACCCTTATGGTTTGCTCTTGTCGGTTCTCGATCTCGTCTTTAAAGTCTCGGAACCTAATTTTATGGAAAACTCTCGACAGTTTTGCTTTAAGCCGTTGCGTCTCTTTTCTTTTCAGTTTCTGGCAGTACGATCACCGTAATTTCTTTTTCAGTGGAGCCGGGTATTTGGATGCAATGTGACCAAATTCATTACAATTGAAACATTTTGGACCTTTAGCCTTTCCTTTGTTGCCAAATGACTTTGCTTAACGCTTTCAAGAGTTTTTTTGAGTGATTCTACGTACGTTTTTATAACATTTTCGATGACAGTTTGCGCTGACGCAGCAGCAGCAGCAGCACCAATACCAGCAACAGAGGCGGCAGCTTCTGGTTTTGGATTATTATCCGGCTTATTAATGGGATACGGTTTACGAAATGGGAAATCCCCTTTGCGGTTTGCTCCTAGTGTATTTGGTTTTGACATTTTACTGATTGATATGCTGATTATTAAGTTCTATTTTTTTTTTAATTTATTGTCTCTCGCTTTTCTTGTGATGACACTTTTTCCCTTGTTATCGATGGATATTATTGTTATTATCATTACACTGACGTACTTTTTAAGATGACAGTTTTCCTTTTTCGTTCCAACTTAACTTTGTCTTTTGGTTGAGGTATTAATTACCTATTTACAAAATGGGAAATCCCCTTTGCGGTTTGCTCCTGATGTCTTTGTTTATGGAATTTTACTGATTGATATGCTGATTATTAAGTTGTTTTATCGATATTACCGATACACTAGCATACTTTTCGAGATGACAGATTTCCTTTTTCTTTCCAACTTAACTTTGTCTTTTGGTTGAGATAATAATGAGATATTAATGGGATACGGTTTACGAAATGGGAAATCCCTGTGCGGTTTGCTCCTGATGTCTTTGGTTCTCGGCATTTTACTGATTGATATGCTGATTATTAAGATGTTCTATCGATATTATCGATACACTAGCCTAGTTTTCGAGATGACAGTTTTCCTTTTTCTTTCCAACTTAACTTTGTCTTTTGGTTGAGATAATAATGAGATATTAATTTTTTATTATTATCGTTATTATCGATACATTGGCGTACTTTTCGAGATGACAGTTTTTCTTGTTCTTTCCAACTTAAGTTTGTCTTTTGGTTGTCTTTCTTTCGTGAAGATAGCTTTCACGACCGTTTGCCTCCCCCTTATGGTTTGCTCTTGCCGGTTCTCGATCTCGTCTTTAAAGTCTCGCAACCTAATTTTCTGGAAAACTCTCGACAGTTTTGCTTCATATTTGTCTTTTTTTTACTTTTATGGGAACTTTGGACCCTTTTGCTTTATGCCGTTGCGTCTCTTTTCTTTTCAGTTTCTGGCAGTATGAACACCGTAATTTCTTTTTCAGTGGGGCCGGGCATTTGCCTGCAATGTGATCAAATTCATTACAATTGAAACATTTTGGAACTTTCGCTTTTCCTTTGTTGCCAAATGACTTTGCTTAAAGCTTTCCAGAGTTTTTTTGAGTGATTCTACGCACGTTTTTATTACATTTTCGTTGACAGTTTCCGCTGACGCAGCAGCACCAATAGCAGCAAAAGAGCCGGCAGCTTCCGGTTTTATATTATTATTCGGCTTATTAGTGGGATACGGTTTACGAAATGGGAAATCCCCTTTGCGGTTTGCTCCTGATGTCTTTGGTTTTCGGCATTTTACTGATTGATATGCTGACTATTAAGTTGTTTTTTTCTTTAAATTTATGGTCTCTCGCTTTTCTAGTGATGACACTCCAACTTTTTCCCTTGTTATCGATAGATATTATCATTATTATCGATACACTGGCGTACTTTTCGAGACGACAGTTTTCTATTTCTTTGCAACTTAACTTTGTCTTTTGGTTGAAAAATTAATGGGATACGGTTTACGAAATGGGAAATCCCCTTTGCGGTTTGCTCCTGATGTCTTTGTTTATGGCATTTTACTGATTGATATGCTAATTATTAAGTTGTTTTATCTATATTATCGATACACTAGCATACTTTTCGAGATGACAGTTTTCCTTTTTCTTTCCAACTTAATTTTGTCCTTTGGTTTTGTTCCTTTCGTGGAGATATCTTTCACGACCGTTGGCTTTATTATTATGGTTTGCTCTTGTCGGTTTTCGATCTCGTCTTTAAAGTCTCGCAACCTAATTTTATGGAAAATTGTCGACAGTTTTGCTTTCTCCGTTGCGCCTTTTTTTCCACACTATTTGTTTAGCTTCTATATTTCTCTCTTTTATTTTTATGGGAACACTGGACAGTATTGCTTTAAGCCGTTGCGTCTCTTTTCTTTTCAGTTTCTGGCTGTACGAACACCGTAATTTCTTTTTCAGTGGGGCCGGGCATTTGCCTGCATCAAATTCATTACAATTGTAACATTTTGGAACTTTGGCCTTTCCTTTGTTGCCAAATGACTTTGCTTAACGCTTTCCAAAGTTTTTTTGATTGATTCTACGTACGTTTTTATTACATTTTCGATGACAGCACCAATACCAGCAACAGACGCGGCAGCTTCTGGTTTTGCATTGTTATCCGGCTTATTAATGGGATACGGATTATGAAATGGGAAATCCCCTTTGCGGTTTGCTCCTGATGTCTTTGTTATTGGCAGTTTACTGATTGATATGCTGGTTATTAAGTTTTTTTTTTTTTAATTTATTGTCTCTCGCTTTTCTAGTGATGACAGTCGCACTTTTTCCCTTGTTATCGAAAGATATTATCGTTATTATCATTACACTGGCGTACTTTTCAAGACGACAGTTTTCCTTTTTCTTTCCAACTTAACTTTGTCTTTTGGTTGAGATATTAATGGAATACGGTTTACGAAATGGGAAATCCCCTTTGCGGTTTGTTCCAGATGTCTTTGTTTATGGCATTTTACTGATTGATATGCTGATTATTAAGTTGTTTTATCGATATTATCGATACACTAGCATACTTATCGAGATGACAGTTTTCCTTTTTCTTTCCAACTTAACATTGTCCTTTGTTTGTCTTCCTTTCGTGGAGATATCTTTCACGACCGTTTGCTTCACCCTTATAATTTGCTCTAATCGGTTCTCGATCTCGTCTTTAAAGTCTCGCAACCTAATTTTATGGAAAATTCTCGACAGTTTTGCTTTCTCCGTTGCGCCTTTTTTTCCACACTATTTGTTTAGCTTCTATATTTGTCTATTTTACTTTTATAGGAACTTTGGACCGTTTTGCTTTAAGCCTTGCGTCTCTTTTCTTTTCAGTTTCTGGCAGTACGAACACCGTTATTTCTTTTTCAGTGGAGCCGGGTATTTCGATGCAATGTGACCAAATTCATTACAATTGAAACATTTTGGAACTTTCGCCTTTCGTTTGTTGCCAAATGACTTTGCTTAACGCTTTCCAGAGTTTTTTGAGTGATTCTATGGGATACTGTTTACGAGATGGGAAATCCCCTTTGCGGTTTGCTCCTGGTGTATTTGGTTTTGGCATTTTACTGACTGATATGCTGATTATTAAGTTGTTTTTTTTTTTTAATTTATTGTCTCTCGCTTTTCTAATGATGACAGTCGCACTTTGTTTATGGCATTTTACTGATTGATATGCTGATTATTAAGATGTTCTATCGATATTATCGTTACACTAGCATACTTTTCAAGATGACAGTTTTCCTTTTTCTTTCCAACTTAACTTTGTCCTTTGGTTGTCTTCCTTTCGTGGAGATATCTTTCACGACCGTTTGCCTCACCCTTATGGTTTGCTCTTGTCGGTTCTTGATCTCGTCTTTAAAGTCTCGAACCTAATTTTATGGAAAACTCTCGACAGTTTTGCTTTCTTTTACTTTAGGCCGTTGCGCCTCTTTCTCTCTTTCTAGTTTCTGGTAGTACAGAATTTCTTTTTCAGTGGAGCCGGGTATTTGGATGCAATGTGACCAAATTCATTACAATTGAAACATTTTGGACCTTTAGCCTTTCCTTTGTTGCCAAATGACTTTGCTTAACGCTTTCAAGAGTTTTTTTGAGTGATTCTACGTACGTTTTTATAACATTTTCGATGACAGTTTGCGCTGACGCAGCAGCAGCAGCAGCACCAATACCAGCAACAGAGGCGGCAGCTTCTGGTTTTGGATTATTATCCGGCTTATTAATGGGATACGGTTTACGAAATGGGAAATCCCCTTTGCGGTTTGCTCCTAGTGTATTTGGTTTTGACATTTTACTGATTGATATGCTGATTATTAAGTTGTAATTTTTTTTTTAATTTATTGTCTCTCGCTTTTCTTGTGATGACACTTTTTCCCTTGTTATCGATGGATATTATTGTTATTATCATTACACTGACGTACTTTTAAGATGACAGTTTTCCGTTTTCGTTCCAACTTAACTTTGTCTTTTGGTTGAGGTATTAATTACCTATTTACGAAATGGGAAATCCCCTTTGCGGTTTGCTCCTGATGTCTTTGTTTATGGAATTTTACTGATTGATATGCTGATTATTAAGTTGTTTTATCGATATTACCGATACACTAGCATACTTTTCGAGATGACAGTTTTCCTTTTTCTTTCCAACTTAACTTTGTCTTTTGGTTGAGATAATAATGAGATATTAATGGGATACGGTTTATGAAATGGGAAATCCCCTTTGCGGTTTGCTCCTGATGTTTTTGGATTTCGGCATTCTACTGAGTGATATGCTGATTATTAAGATGTTCTATCGATAATTTATCAATACCATGGTTTATTTTTCGGGATGACAGTTTTCCTTTTTCTTTCCAACTTAACTTTGTCTTTTTGGGTTGAGATAATAATGAGATATTAATTTTTTATTATTATCGTTATTATCGATACATTGGCGTACTTTTCGAGATGACAGTTTTTCTTTTTCTTTCCAACTTAAGTTTGTCTTTTGGTTGTCTTTCTTTCGTGAAGATAGCTTTCACGACCGTTTGCCTCCTCCTTATGGTTTGCCCTTTTTACATTCTCGATCTCGTCTTTAAAGTCTCGCAACCTAATTTTTTGGAAAATTCTCGACAGTTTTGCTTTCTCCGTTGCGCCTTTTTTTCCACACTATTTGTTTAGCTTCTATATTTGTCTTTTTTTTTACTTTTATGGGAACATTGGACCCTTTTGCTTTAAGCCGTTGCGTCTCTTTTCTTTTCAGTTTCTGGCAGTATGAACACCGTAATTTTTTTTTCAGTGGGGCCGGGCATTTGCCTGCAATGTGATCAAATTCATTACAATTGAAACATTTTGGAACTTTCGCTTTTCCTTTGTTGCCAAATGACTTTGCATAAAGCTTTCCAGAGTTTTTTTGAGTGATTCTACGCACGGTTTTATTACATTTTCGATGACAGTTTGCGCTGACGCAGCAGCAGCAGCAGCACCAATACCAGCACCAGAGGCGGCAGCTTCTGGTTTTAGATTGTTATCCGGCTTATTAATGGGATACGGTTTACGAAATGGGAAATCCCCTTTGCGGTTTGCTCCTGGTGTATTTGGTTTTGACATTTTACTGATTGATATGCTGATTATTAAGTTGTATTTTTTTTTTTAATTTATTGTCTCTCGCTTTTCTTGTGATGACACTTTTTTTTTTGTTATCGATGGATATTATTGTTGTTATCATTACACTGACGTACTTTTCAAGATGACAGTTTTCCTTTTTCGTTCCAACTTAAGTTTGTCTTTTGGTTGAGATATTAATGGAATACGGTTTACGAAATGGGAAATCCCCTTTGCGATTTGCTCCTGATATCTTTGGTTTTCGGCATTTTACTGATTGATATGCTGATTATTAAGTTGTTTTTCCCTTTTTAATTTATTGTCTCTCGATTTTCTAATAATGAAAGTCCCACTTTTTCCCTTGTTATCGATAGATGTTATCGTTATTATCATTACACTGGCGTACTTTTCAAGATGACAGTTTTCCTTTTTCTTTCCAACTTAACTTTGTCCTTTGGTTGTCTTCCTTTCGTGGAGATATCTTTCACGACCGTTTGCCTCACCCTTATGGTTTGCTCTTATCGGTTCTCGATTTCGTCTTTAAAGTCTCGCAACCTAATTTTACGGAAAATTCTCGACAGTTTTGCTTTCTCCGTTGCGCCTTTTTTTCCACACTATTTGTTTAGCTTCTATATTTGTCTCTTTTACTTTTATGGGAACTTTCGACCGTTTGCTTTAAACCGTTGCGTCTCTTTTCTTTTCAGTTTCTGGCAGTACGAATTTCTTTTTCAGTGGGGCCGGCTATTTGGATGCAATGTGACCAAATTCATTACAATTGAAACATTTTGGACCTTTAGCCTTTCCTTTGTTGCTAAATGACTTTGCTTAACGCTTTCCAGAGTTTTTTTTGTGTGATTCTACGTACGTTTTTATTACATTTTCGATGACAGTTTGCGCTGACGCAGCAGCACCAATACCAGCAACAGAGGCGGCAGCTTCTGATTTTGGATTATTATCCGGCTTATTAATGGGATACGGTTTACGAAATGGGAAATCCCCTTTGCGGTTTGCTCCTAGTGTATTTGGTTTTGACATTTTACTGATTGATATGCTGATTATTAAGTTGTATTTTTTTTTTTAATTTATTGTCTCTCGCTTTTCTTGTGATGACACTTTTTCCCTTGTTATCGATGGATATTATTGTTATTATCATTACACTGACGTACTTTTTAAGATGACAGTTTTCCTTTTTCGTTCCAACTTAACTTTGTCTTTTGGTTGAGGTATTAATTACCTATTTACGAAATGGGAAATCCCCTTTGCGGTTTGCTCCTGATGTCTTTGTTTATGGAATTTTACTGATTGATATGCTGATTATTAAGTTGTTTTATCGATATTATCGATACACTAGCATACTTTTCGAGATGACAGTTTTCCTTTTTCTTTCCAACTTAACTTTGTCTTTTGGTTGAGATAATAATGAGATATTAATGGGATACGGTTTACGAAATGGGAAATCCCTGTGCGGTTTGCTCCTGGTGTCTTTGGTTCTCGGCATTTTACTGATTGATATGCTGATTATTAACTTGTTTTTTTCTTTTAATTTATTGTCTCTTGCTTTTCTAGTAATGACAGTCCCACTTTTTCCCTTGTTATCGATAGATGTTATCGTTATTATCGGTACATTGGCGTACTTTTCGAGACGACAGTTTTCCTATTTCTTTCCAACTCAACTTTGTCTTTTGGTTGAGATAATAATGAGATATTAATGGGCTACGGTTTACGAAATGGGAAATCCCCTTTGCGGTTTGCTCCTTATGTCTTTGTTTATGGCATTTTACTGATTGATATGCTGATTATTAAGATGTTCTATCGATATTATAGATACACTAGCATACTTTTCGAGATGACAGTTTTCCTTTTTCTTTCCAACTTAACTTTGTCCTTTGGTTGTCTTCCTTTCGTGGAGATATCTTTCACGACCCCTTATGGTTGGCTCTTATCCGTTCTCGATCTCGTCTTTAAAGTCTCGCAACCTAATTTTATGGAAAATTCTCGACAGAAAGGCGATACGGTTTACGAAATGGGAAATCCCCTTTGCGGTTTGCTCCTGGTGTATTTGGTTTTGACATTTTACTGATTGATATGCTGATTATTAAGTTGTATTTTTTTTTTAATTTATTTTCTCTCGCTTTTCTAATGATGACAGTCGCACTTTTTCCCTTGTTATCGATAGATATTATCGTTATTATCATTACACAGGCGTACTTTTCAAGATGACAGTTTTCCTTTTTCTTTCCAACTTAACTTTGTCTTTTGGTTGAGATAATAATGAGATATTAATGGGATACGGTTTACGAAATAGGAAATCCCCTTTGCGGCTTGCTCCTGATGTCTTTGGTTTTCGGCATTTTACTGATTGATATGCTGATTATTAAGTTGTTGTTCTCTTTTAATTTATTGTCTCTCGCTTTTCTAATAATAACAGTCCCACTTTTTCCCTTGTTATCGATAGATGTTATCGTTATTATCATTACACTGGCGTACTTTTCAAGATGACAGTTTTCCTTTTTCTTTCCAACTTAACTTTGTTCTTTGGTTGTCTTCTTTTCGTGGAGATATCTTTCACGACCGTTTGCTTCACCCTTATGGTTTGCTCTTATCGGTTCTCGATCTCGTCTTTAAAGTCTTACAACCTAATTTTATGGAAAATTCTCGACAGTTTTGCTTTCTCCGTTGCGCCTTTTTTCCACACTATTTGTTTAGCTCCTATATTTGTTTCCTTTATTTTTATGGGAACTCTCTTTCCTTTTCAGTTTCTGGCAGTACGAACACCGTAATTTCTTTTTCAGTGGAGCCGGGTATTTGGATGCAATGTGACCAAATTCATTACAATTGAAACATTTTGGAACTTTCGCCTTTCGTTTGTTGCCAAATGACTTTGCTTAACGCTTTCCAGAGTTTTTTTGAGTGATTCTACGTACGTTTTTATTACATTTTCGATGACAGTTTGCGCTGACGCAGCAGCAGCAGCACCACCAATACCAGCAACAGAGGCGGCAGCTTCTGGTTTTGGATTATTATCCGGCTTATTAATGGGATACGGTTTACGAAATGGGAAATCCCCTTTGCGGTTTGCTCCTGGTGTATTTGGTTTTGACATTTTACTGATTGATATGCTGATTATTAAGTTGTTTTTTTTTTTAATTTATTGTCTCTCGCTTTTCTAATAATGACAGTCCCACTTTTTCCCTTGTTATCGATAGATGTTATCGTTATTATCGAGTAAATTGGCGTACTTTTTAAGATGACAGTTTTCCTTTTTCTTTCCAACTTAACTTTGTCCTTTGGATGTCTTCCTTTCGTGGAGATATCTTTCACGACCGTTTGCTTCACCCTTATGGTTTGCTCTTATCGGTTCTGGATCTCGTCTTTAAAGTCTTGCAACCTAATTTTTTGAAAATTCTCGACAGTTTTGTTTTCTCCGTTGCGCCTTTTTTTCCACACTATTTGTTTAGCTTCTATATTTGTTTCTTTTATTTTTATGGGAACTCTGGACCGTTTTGCTTTAAGCCTTGCGTCTCTTTTCTTTTCAGTTTCTGGCAGTACGAACACCGTAATTTCTTTTTCAGTGGAGCCGGGTATTTGGATGCAATGTGACCAAATTCATTACAATTGAAACATTTTGGAACTTTCGCCTTTCCTTTGTTGCCAAATGACTTTGCTTAACGCTTTCCAGAGTTTTTTTGAGTGATTCTACGTACGTTTTCATTACATTTTCGATGACAGTTTGCGCTGACGCAGCAGCAGCAGCATTTTTTTTATTATTATCCTTATTAATGGGAAAAAATCCCCTTTGCGGTTTGCTCCTGGTGTGTTTGGTTTTGACATTTTACTGATTGATATGCTGATTATTAAGTAGTTTTTCTAGTGATGACAGTCTCACTGTTTCCCTTGGTATCGATAGATATTATCGTTATTATCATTACACTGGCGTACTTTTCAAGATGACAGTTTTCCTTTTTCTTTCCAACTTAACTTTGTCTTTTGGTTGAGATATTAATGAGATATTAATGGAATACGGTTTACGAAATGGGAAATTCCCTTTGCGGTTTGCTCCTGATGTCTTTGTTTATGTCATTTTACTGATTGATATGCTGATTAATAAGTTGTTTTATCGATATTATCGATACACTAGCATACTTTTCGAGATGACAGTTTTCCTTTTTCTTTCCAACTTAACTTTGTCCTTTGGTTGTCTTCCTTTCGTGGAGATATCTTTCACGACCGTTTGCTTCACCATTATGGTTTGCTCTTATCGGTTCTCGATCTCGTCTTTAAAGTCTTGCAACCTAATTTTATGGAAAATTCTCGACAGTTTTGCTTTCTCCGTTGCGCCTTTTTTCACACTATTTGTTTAGCTTCTATATTTGTTTCTTTTATTTTTATGGGAACTCTGGACCGTTTTGCTTTAAGCCTTGCGTCTCTTTTCTTTTCAGTTTCTGGCAGTACGAACACCGTAATTTCTTTTTCAGTGGGGCCGGGCATTTGCCTGCAATGTGATCAAATTCATTACAATTGAAACATTTTGGAACTTTCGCCTTTCCTTTGTTGCCAAATGACTTTGCTTAACGCTTTCCAGAGTTTTTTTGAGTGATTCTACGTACGTTTTTATTACATTTTCGATGACAGTTTGCGCTGACGCAGCAGCAGCAGCACCACCAATACCAGCAACAGAGGCGGCAGCTTCTGGTTTTGGATTATTATCCGGCTTATTAATTATTAAAAATCCCCTTTGCGGTTTGCTCCTGGTGTGTTTGGTTTTGACATTTTACTGATTGATATGCTGATTATTAAGTTGTTTTTTTTTTTAATTTATTGTCTCTCGCTTTTCTAATGATGACAGTCGCACTTTTTCCCTTGTTATCGATAGATATTATCGTTATTATCATTACACAGGCGTACTTTACAAGATGACAGTTTTCCTTTTTCTTTCCAACTTAACTTTGTCTTTTGGTTGAGATATTAATAAGATATTAATGGAATACGGTTTACGAAATGGGAAATCCCCTTTGCGGTTTGCTCCTGATGTCTTTGGTTTTCGGCAGTTTTCCTTTTTCTTTCCAACTTAACTTTGTCTTTTGGTTGAGATAATAATGAGATATTAATGGGGTACGGTTTACGAAATGGGAAATCCCCTTTGCGGTTTGCTCCTGATGTATTTGGTTTTCGGCATTTTACTGATTGATATGCTGATTATTAAGTTGTTTTTTTTCTTTTAATTTATTGTCTCTCGCTTTTCTAATAATGACAGTCCCACTTTTTCCCTTGTTATCGATAGATGTTATCGTTATTATCAGTAAATTGGCGTACTTTTCGAGATGACAGTTTTCCTTTTTATTTCCAACTTAACTTTGTCCTTTGGATGTCTTCCTTTCGTGGAGATATCTTTCACGACCGTTTGCTTCACCCTTATGGTTTGTTCTTATCGGTTCTGGATCTCGTCTTTAAAGTCTTGTAACCTAATTTTTTGAAAATTCTCGACAGCTTTGCTTTCTCCGTTGCGCCTTTTTTTCCACACTATTTGTTTAGCTTCAATATTTGTCTATTTTACTTTTATAGGAACTTTGGACCGTTTTGTTTTAAGCCGTTGCGTCTCTTTTCTTTTCAGTTTCTGGCAGTACGAACACCGTAATTTCTTTTACAGTGGGGACGGGCATTTGCCTGCAATGTGACCAAATTCATTACAATTGAAACATTTTGGAACTTTCGCCTTTCCTTTGTTGCCAAATGACTTTGCTTAACGCTTTCCAGAGTTTTTTGAGTGATTCTATGGGATACAGTTTACGAAATGGGAAATCCCTTTGCGGTTTGCTCCTGATGTCTTTGGTTTTCGGCATTTTACTGATTGATATGCTGATTATTAAGTTGTTTTTTTTTTTTTCAATTTATTGTCTCTCGCTTTTCTAATGATGACAGTCGCACTTTTTCCCTTGTCATCGATAGATATTATCGTTATTATCATTACACTGGCGTACTTTTCAAGATGACAGTTTTCCTTTTTCTTTCCAACTTAACTTTGTCTTTTGGTTGAGACATTAATAAGATATTAATGGAATACGGTTTACGAAATGGGAAATCCCCTTTGCGGTTTGCTTCTGGTGTATTTGGTTTTGACATTTTACTGATTGATATGCTGATTAATAAGTTGTTTTATCGATATTATCGACACACTAGCATACTTTTCGAGATGACAGTTTTCCTTTTTCTTTCCAACTTAACTTTGTCCTTTGGTTGTCTTCCTTTCGTGGAGATATCTTTCACGACCGTTTGCTTCACCCTTATGGTTTGCTCTTATCGGTTCTCGATGGTTTTGCTTTCTCCGTTGCGCCTTTTTTTTCACACTATTTGTTTAGCTTCTATATTTGTTTCTTTTATTTTTATGGGAACTCTGGACAGTTTTGCTTTTAAGCCGTTGCGTCTCTTTTCTTTTCAGTTTCTGGCTGTACGAACACCGTAATTTCTTTTTCAGTGGGGCCGGGCATTTGCCTGCAATATGATCAAATTCATTACAATTGAAACATTTTGGAACTTTCGCGTTTCCTTTGTTGCCAAATGACTTTGCTTAACGCTTTCCAGAGTTTTTTTGAGTGATTCTACGTACGTTTTTATTACATTTTCGATGACAGTTTGCGCTGACGCAGCAGCAGCAGCAGCACCAATACCAGCAACAGAGGCGGCAGCTTCTGGTTTTGGATTATTATCCGGCTTATTAATGGGATACGGTTTACGAAATGGGAAATCCCCTTTGCGGTTTGCTCCTGGTGTATTTGGTTTTGACATTTTACTGATTGATTTGCTGATTATTAAGTTATATTTTTTTTTTAATTTATTGTCTCTCGCTTTTCTAATGATGACTGTTATTGAATTTTATAATTTTATTATTTATAAATATGTTTGCCTCTAGAACATAAACTAGTGACATAGGGCTGTCGCAACCAACACTTGAAATTGGGTGGACTTCGGAGAGATCATGCAAATGGGGGCCAAAGACACAGCGATGCTCACCCGTTGATTGCAGAGTAGTGAATAGACAAGAGTTGCTTGAATACTGATTTTATTAAGAAAAAGGTCGAGTTTATATACACGATTCTAGGATCTAGGGGGTCACATGTATATAAATTTGGGGGTCTTATTCATAGTGAAAATGTGATTGTGTGTGTGAACATAATGTGGGGAACAATTTTGTGTTGTATGAAAATATGGTGTGAGTACAGTGTATATGAAAATATGTAGGGGTTCATTCTATTCTAAGCAAAGCCTGCATTGGTCTTTACTGTGAGAAATTCATAGTTTGTATTTTAAGCATGCATTTACACCAACATACTCCCGGCCGTTGAACGACTGTTCAACATTACTTAAATGTTGATTTCGTAGTTTCCAACAGGTCGATGTGTAGATTGAGTCGGTTGACTACCAGTTGGCATCTGGGTACCAGTTGTGGGAGGGGGTCATCTGTTGAAGGCCAATAGCAATCCTGGCTTCTTGTCTTCCGTTGATACACCGATTTTTGATAACATATAGCAGCACTAATGTTATGAATATTATTAGCGCTATGTATGAAGCAATGTTGTGATGTTGAATAAGCCCTTGACTAGATTTTTAGGTCATATGGTAACTTTATTTTGAATCTGGGCCATAATTGACTACTGAGTTTGTCAAGTTCATTGTAGCTTAGCTGAACATTGTTAGAAGCCGTTTCATTAGTTGAGTTCATCATCATAGTGGAGAAATTCCCAAACCGGGCATATGACATATTCATTGTGCCGGTGGTTGTAATACGATGTCCAGTTACACGTATTAATGGATTCCGCAAAGTGCACCTGGGATCAAGTGTTAATAATCCTCCTTGACTTATGGTGATGCTTGAACTGTTGTCATCGCAGACTGCAGATAACTCCATTGGCGACATTGTAGCAAAAATCCAATGGTTCTTGTAGTACATATTGAACCAGACGAAAGTCATGCTTATTTGATTTGACACATATTTGAAGTTTTGTTGTTGAACAACTGGAATTCACAATTACTGTTGATTGAGAACACAGATTGTTTATTTTGACATATGAATTCTTCAATTGTGACTTGATGGCATTGTTTTAATTCAGTTGCTGTTAATCCAAGAAACTGATCTCTGTGCTTATTGACCGCTATCATGGGAATTTGAATATCCATCGTCATAATTCCTTTATTGCTGATTGCTGGTATGGGAACTAGATTGTATAATTCAAATACTTGTGCTGAGTGCAATGGTAGCGTTACTTTGAATATTACGCGCTTCTTTACAATGCTCCCTTCTGCCTTCATCATTTTATATAATTGTAGAACATCATCGTCTGTGGCAGGAAGTATGTGTCCTGGTGGAAGATGATTTTTTAACTCTTAAGTGTAGTTCAAGTTGTTTAGGCGAGAGTAACAACGGGCTAATTTGGTCATGATGAACGTCAGTGAGTACATGGGCAATCTCTGATTGTACTCGTTGCAAATTTGAAGCAATCACCGAAAGTTGTGTTGTTATCGTGAGATACCATTGAAAAATCTTGACAGAATCAGAATGTGCTTGAGATATATCGAGTAGTTGCTGCTCCATCAAATTCAATCGCTTCTCAATAACCGCCTCATCACGCTTGAAAATGTTGATTGATCATATAGAGTGTGGGTAAGTCTATCCAATTTTCTTGTCATATGGAAAATTATAATAGAATCCCAAGTTTCTGTGTCAATGCCTATATTCTTTAGGGCTTGCAATGATTCATGAATATTATCATGAAGATTCTTTATTGACAGGGCGTCGTTTCCAATGTTTGGATGATCAAATAATTTTTCGAACACTGCTGTAACCAAGACCCGTTTATTGTTAAACCGTTCTTGCAACATTTTCGATGCAGTGTCATAATTGACTTCTGTTAATTCATGGTGCCTAATTAATCTTTCGGCATCCCCTGATAGATTTGCTTTTAAATACCACATCTTTTGTACAGCGGGTATGTTTGATTCATGAACCATTTTCTTAAAAATGTCATGAAATTGTTGCCATTTCAAATAATTTCCATCAAACTTTGGAATTGAAATTTTTGGCAATTGTAGTGACGACGTTGTCACATCATGTGCAGGTGGGACACAATATTTCAGTATCGCCTTTTCTGCCATTATGAATGTTTCCAAATTGTATCCAGCTTCGACTGGATCTACTGCAAGTTTATACATCTCACAGTGCAGTTGTTCTATCTGCTGCCATAAGTTTTCTACAACTGTTTTGTAGTTCATTTTCTCTTCAGGAATTATTTGCTTTAATGTCCTGGAAAGTGTTGCTAGCATAGCGCCTTGCCTTCTGATCAATGGTTGAATGTTAATGCGATCTTCATCTTTTTGATGGGCCAATTTGCTTTCTTCAATTTTTGCCCTTTGTAGTTTCCAATCCTTTATTACTTCTTCTGTTAATTCTTTTAATGTTGAATAATATTCCTTTTTGAAGTAATCGTGACCGGATGGCTCGTATCCCAACGATTCCAATAAATCAGTGTGGGCTTTGTCAAATTCATCCCAAAGATCTTCAATCGTCTCAATTTTATTATCATAATAGAGAACTTTTGACTTTCTTGAGGCAGAGTCCTTTGTGACATTTCTGATGACATTTTGAATCTCTTCACCTCGCTCAAACTGTTGTTCGTATATTTTATCCATTTTACTTTATGTACTTTGATCCGTTGGAAGTATATTTTTTAGTCAATTGACAAGGTACGCTCCGACTCGCACCGATTAGTGATCAAAGTACTAGTAAACAAAGTTAAATTGAACAAATATAAAGTTTTAAAAAAATTTTTTTTATTTTATTTAATATAAAAGTATATAATGAATCGTAGAAATCCTTCGCCTGCTTGGTCGCCGTGTTGACCAGATGGTTCAATTGATTGGGTACGCCTTGTCCCACGTTGCAGAAATCCAAATTTGGAGTTTTCCGATTATACTCTGCTGTCGTTCTAATCCACAAATTGACTAGGCGACAAAGTGCTGATAATTTCAGTTGTCCGACAAACAGAAGATTTTATGGTCGCCAAGTTGACCTGTTGTACACTAATAGTCGCCAAGTTGACTCAAATGTACTTTTTTTCCGCTGTGATTCTAGTCGCCAAATTGACTAGGTGACAAAGTGCTGACACAGTCAGTTGTCTCACAAGCAGATGTAGTTTTTAGTTATGGTGTGCAATACCGTCGCCAAGTTGACATAAATGATATGCACAAATGCAATGATATCCAAGTTAATCAATTGCTTCGTAAATGTCGGGACCCCGGATTGTTGCTAGCCTGCAAAACCGTGCCCTCGCTAAGGAATATCAATATTTTCCAAAGCGTTGTATTAAAAAAGGAAATGATCGACAAGTTGACCAAAATTCCTTATATGCGTGTTATTAAGAAAATTAGTCTGAGTTGACAAAATTCTCACACTGTGACTGTTACACCAAAATGTTTTATTTGTTTAAATTGGGAACGCCAAAGTCGGGGGTCACCAAAATGTTATTGATTTTTATAATTTTATTATTTATAAAAATGTTTGCCTCTAGAACATAAACTAGTGACATAGGGCTGTCGCAACCAACACTTGAAATTGGGTGGACTTCGGAGAGATCATGCAAATGGGGGCCAAAGACACAGCGATGCTCACCCGTTGATTGCAGAGTAGTGAATAGACAAGAGTTGCTTGAATACTGATTTTATTAAGAAAAAGGTCGAGTTTATATACACGATTCTAGGATCTAGGGGGTCACATGTATATACATTTGGGGGTCTTATTCATAGTGAAAATGTGATTGTGTGTGTGAACATAATGTGGGGAACAATTTTGTGTTGTATGAAAATATGGTGTGAGTACAGTGTATATGAAAATATGTAGGGGTTAATTCTATTCTAAGCAAAGCCTGCATTGGTCTTTACTGTGAGAAATTCATAGTTTGTATTTTAAGCATGCATTTACACCAACATACTCCCGGCCGTTGAACGACTGTTCAACATTACTTAAATGTTGATTTCGTAGTTTCCAACAGGTCGATGTGTAGATTGAGTCGGTTGACTACCAGTTGGCATCTGGGTACCAGTTGTGGGAGGGGTCATCTGTTGAAGGCCAATAGCAATCCTGGCTTCTTGTCTTCCGTTGATACACCGATTTTTGATAACATATAGCAGCACTAATGTTATGAATATTATTAGCGCTATGTATGAAGCAATGTTGTGATGTTGAATAAGCCCTTGACTAGATTTTAGGTCATATGGTAACTTTATTTTGAATCTGGGCCATAATTGACTACTGAGTTTGTCAAGTTCATTGTAGCTTAGCTGAACATTGTTAGAAGCCGTTTCATTAGTTGAGTTCATCATCATAGTGGAGAAATTCCCAAACCGGGCATATGACATATTCATTGTGCCGGTGGTTGTAATACGATGTCCAGTTACACGTATTAATGGATTCCGCAAAGTGCACCTGGGATCAAGTGTTAATAATCCTCCTTGACTTATGGTGATGCTTGAACTGTTGTCATCGCAGACTGCAGATAACTCCATTGGCGACATTGTAGCAAAAATCCAATGGTTCTTGTAGTACATATTGAACCAGACGAAAGTCATGCTTGTGTATTTGATTTGACACATATTTGAAGTTTTGTTGTTGAACAACTGGAATTCACAATTACTGTTGATTGAGAACACAGATTGTTTATTTTGACATATGAATTCTTCATTTGTGACTTGATGGCATTGTTTTAATTCAGTTGCTGTTAATCCAAGAAACTGATCTCTGTGCTTATTGACCGCTATCATGGGAATTTGAATATCCATCGTCATAATTCCTTTATTGCTGATTGCTGGTATGGGAACTAGATTGTATAATTCAAATACTTGTGCTGAGTGCAATGGTAGCGTTACTTTGAATATTACGCGCTTCTTTACAATGCTCCCTTCTGCCTTCATCATTTTATATAATTGTAGAACATCATCGTCTGTGGCAGGAAGTATGTGTCCTGGTGGAAGATGATTTTTTAACTCTTTTAAGTGTAGTTCAAGTTGTTTAGGCGAGAGTAACAACGGGCTAATTTGGTCATGATGAACGTCAGTGAGTACATGGGCAATCTCTGATTGTACTCGTTGCAAATTTGAAGCAATCACCGAAAGTTGTGTTGTTATCGTGAGATACCATTGAAAAATCTTGACAGAATCAGAATGTGCTTGAGATATATCGAGTAGTTGCTGCTCCATCAAATTCAATCGCTTCTCAATAACCGCGTCATCACGCTTGAAAATGTTGATTGATCATATAGAGTGTGGGTAAGTCTATCCAATTTTCTTGTCATATGGAAAATTATAATAGAATCCCAAGTTTCTGTGTCAATCCCTATATTCTTTAGGGCTTGCAATGATTCATGAATATTATCATGAAGATTCTTTATTGACAGGGCGTCGTTTCCAATGTTTGGATGATCAAATAATTTTTCGAACACTGCTGTAACCAAGACCCGTTTATTGTTAAACCGTTCTTGCAACATTTTCGATGCAGTGTCATAATTGACTTCTGTTAATTCATGGTGCCTAATTAATCTTTCGGCATCCCCTGATAGATTTGCTTTTAAATACCACATCTTTTGTACAGCGGGTATGTTTGATTCATGAACCATTTTCTTAAAAATGTCATGAAATTGTTGCCATTTCAAATAATTTCCATCAAACTTTGGAATTGAAATTTTTGGCAATTGTAGTGACGACGTTGTCACATCATGTGCAGGTGGGACACAATATTTCAGTATCGCCTTTTCTGCCATTATGAATGTTTCCAAATTGTATCCAGCTTCGACTGGATCTACTGCAAGTTTATACATCTCACAGTGCAGTTGTTCTATCTGCTGCCATAAGTTTTCTACAACTGTTTTGTAGTTCATTTTCTCTTCAGGAATTATTTGCTTTAATGTCCTGGAAAGTGTTGCTAGCATAGCGCCTTGCCTTCTGATCAATGGTTGAATGTTAATGCGATCTTCATCTTTTTGATGGGCCAATTTGCTTTCTTCAATTTTTTGCCCTTTGTAGTTTCCAATCCTTTATTACTTCTTCTGTTAATTCTTTTAATGTTGAATAATATTCCTTTTTGAAGTAATCGTGACCGGATGGCTCGTATCCCAACGATTCCAATAAATCAGTGT
Organism: Drosophila saltans; assembly: GCA_018903575.1. NCBI lineage: Eukaryota > Metazoa > Arthropoda > Insecta > Diptera > Drosophilidae > Drosophila > Drosophila saltans. The sequence continues at coordinate 16,841 of JAEIGH010000470.1, read as the reverse complement.
GGGCTTTGTCAAATTCATCCCAAAGATCTTCAATCGTCTCAATTTTATTATCATAATAGAGAACTTTTGACTTTCTTGAGGCAGAGTCCTTTGTGACATTTCTGATGACATTTTGAATCTCTTCACCTCGCTCAAACTGTTGTTCGTATATTTTATCCATTTTACTTTATGTACTTTGATCCGTTGGAAGTATATTTTTTAGTCAATTGACAAGGTACGCTCCGACTCGCACCGATTAGTGATCAAAGTACTAGTAAATAAAGTTAAATTGAACAAATATAAAGTTTTAAAAAAATTTTTTTTATTTTATTTAATATAAATGTATATAATGAATCGTAGAAATCCTTCGCCTGCTTGGTCGCCGTGTTGACCAGATGGTTCAATTGATTGGGTACGCCTTGTCCCACGTTGCAGAAATCCAAATTTGGAGTTCTCCGATTATACTCTGCTGTCGTTCTAATCCACAAATTGACTAGTCGACAAAGTGCTGATAATTTCAGTTGTCCGACAAACAGAAGATTTTATGGTCGCCAAGTTGACCTGTTGTACACTAATAGTCGCCAAGTTGACTCAAATGTACTTTTTTTCCGCTGTGATTCTAGTCGCCAAATTGACTAGGTGACAAAGTGCTGACACAGTCAGTTGTCTCACAAGCAGATGTAGTTTTTAGTTATGGTGTGCAATACCGTCGCCAAGTTGACATAAATGATATGCACAAATGCAATGATATCCAAGTTAATCAATTGCTTCGTAAATGTCGGGACCCCGGATTGTTGCTAGCCTGCAAAACCGTGCCCTCGCTAAGGAATATCAATATTTTCCAAAGCGTTGTATTAAAAAAGGAAATGATCGACAAGTTGACCAAAATTCCTTATATGCGTGTTATTAAGAAAATTAGTCTGAGTTGACAAAATTCTCACACTTTGACTGTTACACCAAAATGTTTTATTTGTTTAAATTGGGAACGCCAAAGTCGGGGGTCACCAAAATGTTATTGAATTTTATAATTTTATTATTTATAAAAATGTTTGCCTCTAGAACATAAACTAGTGACATAGGGCTGTCGCAACCAACACTTGATATTGGGTGGACTTCGGAGAGATCATGCAAATGGGGACCAAAGACACAGCGATGCTCACCCGTTGATTGCAGAATAGTGAATAGACAAGAGTTGCTTGAATACTGATTTTATTAAGAAAAAGGTCGAGTTTATATACACGATTCTAGGATCTAGGGGGTCACATGTATATACATTTGGGGGTCTTATTCATAGTGAAAATGTGATTGTGTGTGTGAACATAATGTGGGGAACAATTTTGTGTTGTATGAAAATATGGTGTGAGTACAGTGTATATGAAAATATGTAGGGGTTCATTCTATTCTAAGCAAAGCCTGCATTGGTCTTTACTGTGAGAAATTCATAGTTTGTATTTTAAGCATGCATTTACACCAACAATGACAGTCGCACTTTTTCCCTTGTTATCGATAGATATTATCGTTATTATCATTACACAGGCGTACTTTCCAAGATGACAGTTTTCCTTTTTCTTTCCAACTTAACTTTGTCTTTTGGTTGAGATATTAATAAGATATTAATGGAATACGGTTTACGAAATGGGAAATCCCCTTTGCGGTTTGCTTCTGGTGTATTTGGTTTTGACATTTTACTGATTGATATGCTGATTAATAAGTTGTTTTATCGATATTATCGATACACTAGCATACTTTGCGAGATGACAGTTTTCCTTTTTCTTTCCAACTTAACTTTGTCCTTTGGTTGTCTTCCTTTCGTGGAGATATCTTTCACGACAGTTTGCTTCACCCTTATGGTTTGCTCTTATCGGTTCTCGATCTCGTCTTTAAAGTCTTGCAACCTAATTTTATGAAAAATTCTCGACGGTTTTGCTTTCTCCGTTGCGCCTTTTTTTCACACTATTTGTTTAGCTTCTATATTTGTTTCTTTTATTTTTATGGGAACTCTGGACAGTTTTGCTTTAAGCCGTTGCGTCTCTTTTCTTTTCAGTTTCTGGCTGTACGAACACCGTAATTTCTTTTTCAGTGGGGCCGGGCATTTGCCTGCAATGTGATCAAATTCATTACAATTGAAACATTTTGGAACTTTCGCGTTTCCTTTGTTGCCAAATGACTTTGCTTAACGCTTTCTAGAGTTTTTTTGAGTGATTCTACGTACGTTTTTATTACATTTTCGATGACAGTTTGCGCTGACGCAGCAGCAGCAGCAGCAGCAATACCAGCAACAGAGGCGGCAGCTTCTGGTTTTGGATTATTATCCGGCTTATTAATGGGATACGGTTTACGAAATGGGAAATCCCCTTTGCGGTTTGCTTCTGGTGTATTTGGTTTTGACATTTTACTGATTGATTTGCTGATTATTAAGTTATATTTTTTTTTTAATTTATTGTCTCTCGCTTTTCTAATGATGACAGTCGCACTTTTTCCCTTGTTATCGATAGATATTATCATTATTATCATAACACAGGCGTACTTTCCAAGATGACAGTTTTCCTTTTTCTTTCCAACTTAACTTTGTCTTTTGGTTGAGATATTAATGGAATACGGTTTACGAAATGGGAAATCCCCTTTGCGGTTTGCTCCTGATGTCTTTGGTTTTCGGCAGTTTTCCTTTTTCTTTCCAACTTAACTTTGTCTTTTGGGATACGGTTTACGAAATGGGAAATCCCCTTTGCGGTTTGCTCCTGATCTCTTTGGTTTTCGGCATTTTACTGATGGATATGCTGATTATTAAGCTGTTTTTTTCTTTTAATTTATTGTCTCTCGCTTTTCTAATAATGACAGTCCCACTTTTTCCCTTGTTATCGATAGATGTTATCGTTATTATCGGTAAATTGGCGTTCTTTTCGAGATGACAGTTTTCCTTTTTCTTTCCAACTTAACTTTGTCCTTTGGATGTCTTCCTTTCGTGGAGATATCTTTCACGACCGTTTGCTTCACCCTTATGGTTTGCTCTTATCGGTTCTCGATCTCGTCTTTAAAGTCTTGGAACGTAATTTTTTGAAAATTCTCGACAGTTTTGCTTTCTCCGTTGCGTCTTTTTTTCCACACAATTTGTTTAGCTTCTATATTTGTCTGTTTTACTTTTATAGGAACTTTCTTTTCTTTTCAGTTTCTGGCAGTACGAACACCGTAATTTCTTTTTCAGTGGAGCCGGGTATTTGGATGCAATGTGACCAAATTCATTACAATTAAAACATTTTGGAACTTTCGCCTTTCCTTTGTTGCCAAATGACTTTGCTTAACGCTTTCCAGAGTTTTTTGAGTGATTCTATGGGATACGGTTTACGAAATGGGAAATCCCTTTGCGGTTTGCTCCTGGTGTATTTGGTTTTGACATTTTACTGATTGATATGCTGATTATTAAGTGGTTTTTTTTTTTTTTTAATTTATTGTCTCTCGCTTTTCTAATGATGACAGTCGCACATTTTCCCTTGTTATCGATAGATATTATCGTTATTATCATTACACTGGCGTACTTTTCAAGATGACAGTTTTCCTTTTCCTTTCCAACTTAACTTTGTCTTTTGGTTGAGATATTAATAAGATATTAATGGAATACGGTTTACGAAATGGGGTTTACTTCTGGTGTATTTGGTTTTAACATTTTACTGATTGATATGCTGATTAATAAGTTGTTTTATCGATATTATCGATACACTAGCATACTTTTCGAGATGACAGATTTCCTTTTTATTTCCGACTTAACTTAGTCTTTTGGTTGTCTTCCTTTCGTGGAGATATCTTTCACGACCGTTTGCCTCACCCTTATGGTTTGCTCTTGTCGGTTCTCGATCTCGTCTTTAAAGTCTCGGAACCTAATTTTATGGAAAACTCTCGACAGTTTTGCTTTAAGCTGTTGCGTCTCTTTTCTTTTCAGTTTCTGGCAGTACGAACACCGTTATTTCTTTTTCAGTGGAGCCGGGTATTTGGATGCAATGTGACCGAATTCATTACAATTGAAACATTTTGGAACTTTCGCCTTACCTTTGTTGCCAAATGACTTTGCTTAACGCTTTCCAGAGTTTTTTTGTGTGATTCTACGTACGTTTTTTTACATTTTCGATGACAGTTTGCGCTGACGCAGCAGCACCAATACCAGCAACAGAGTGCCGCCTCTGTTTCTGGTTTTGGATTTTTGTCCGGCTTATTAATGGGATACGGTTAACAAAATGAGAAATCTCCTTTGCGGTTGGCTCCTGATTTCTTTGTTTTTGGCATTTTGCTGATTAATATGCTGATTATTAAGTTTTTTTTTGTTTGGTTTTTTATTTATTATCTCTCCCTTTTCTAGTGATGACAGTCTCTTTTTTTCTCTTGTTATCGATAGATATTATAGTTTTTATCGATGCACTGGTGAACTTTTCAAGATGAGTGTTTTCCTTTTCCTTTCCAACTTAACTTCGTCTTTTGGTTGTCTTCCTTTGGTGGAGATATCTTTCACGACCGTTTGCCTCACCCTTATGGTTTGCTCTTGTCGCTTCTCGATCTCGTCTTTAAAGTCTTGCAACCTAATTTTATGAAAAACTCTCAACAGTTTTGCTTTATGCCGTTGCGTCTTTTTTCCGGGCATTTGGCTGCAATGTGATCAAATTCATTACAATTGAAACATTTTGAACCTTTAGCCTTCCCTTCGTTGCCAAATGACTTTGCTCAACGGTTTCCATAGTTTTTTTTCTGCGATTCTACGTACGTTTTTATTACATTTTCGATGACAGTTTGCGCTGACGCAGCAGCAGCAGCACCAATACCAGCAAGAGAGGCGACAGCTTCTGGTTTTGGATTATTATCCGGCTATTAATAGTATACGGTTTACGAAATGGGAAATTCCCTTTGCTGTTTCCTCTTGATGTCGATGTTTTTGGCATTTTGCTGATTGATGTGCTGATTATTAAGTTGTTTTTTATACTCTGTACCCCTAGGGTAAAATTGTATACTATAGTCGCTAAAATGTATTTAACAGGCAGGAGAAGGCGTTTTCGACCCCATAAAGTATATATATTCTTGATCAGCATCAACAGCCGAGTCGATTGAGACATGTCCGTCTGTCCGCCCGTCCGTATGAACACCTAGATATTGGAGACTATAAGAGCTAGAGCTACCAAATTTCGTGTGAACATTCGTCTTATGCCTAGGCAGATTAAATTTGTTTCAAATTTTTGCCACGCCCACTTCCGGCCCTGCAAATGAGAAAATAACACTTTAAAATCTATTTACTAGAGCTGTATTAAAGATATCGAATTCTTATATATAGTCAAACTGCACAAATTGACTAAATTTCGTTCAAATCGGTTAATAAACATCGGAGATATAGCCATTTGAATTTTGTACTGAATTGCCAAGGCGACATTGGCAGATATGAAAGAGCGAGATAGCATGCGTTCGCTGCTGCTGCATGTTAAAGGAAATTTTGTTTTGAATTGAGTGCGATTTCGAGGGTGTTCGAATTTTTGTTTAGTGCCTACGCAAATTAAGATGGTTTAAAATTTTTCCACGCCCACTTTCGCCCCCGCACTTTAAAAAAAACGAATTACTATAGCAGTTTTTGCGGAATCACATTCTTATTTGGCACACCGAACAATGGGGCCAAAATGCACCATCTTTTTTTTTTAATGTTTTATTTGTTTGTTGGATCTTTTATATAACTTATAAGACTAACAACAATTTTTAGGTTTATCTTAATCTAACACATAACCTAACATCTGAAAGATGCTACATTGATCTATGGCCCTGATTAATTACTAGAGGGATATCGAAATCGATATGGATATTGAAATCCATAGCGATATCGAAATCCATAGGGATATCGAAATCGATATGGATATCGAAATTGATATGGATATCGAAATCGATATGGATACCGAAATCGATATGGATATCGAAATCGATATGGATATCGAAATCGATATGGATATCGAAATCGATATGGATATCGAAATCGATATGGATATCGAAATCGATATGGATATCGAAATCGATATGGATATCGAAATCGATTTGGATATCGAAATCCATATGGATATTGAAATCCATAGGGATATCGAAATCGAAAGGGATATCGAAATCCATAGGGATATCGAAATCCATAGGGATATCGAAATCCATAGGGATATCGAAATCCATAGGGATATCGAAATCCATACGGATATCGAAATCAATATGGATATCGAAATCGATATGGATATCGAAATCGATATGGATATCGAAATCGATATGGATATCGAAATCGATATGGATATCGAAATCGATATGGATATCCGGAATCCATGGGGTATCGAAATCAATATGGATATTGAAATCCATAGGTTTGGCCTTGAGATGAGCTTTCCAATTCAAACGCCGGTCGGGGATGAAGCCCAGGTATTTCACACAATCCTCGCTCGAAAGACGCGAGCCATGAAGGCTGACGGGGGGGCAATTGAGTCTTCGAGTGTCGAAGGCTGTATGCTGTGACTTGTCCGCGTTCAAACAGATGCTGCATCTGATCAACCAAGGTTCCAGAAGGTTAAACTGTTCCTGGATGAGACTCGAGCTCACCGATGGTTCCGAAGTAAATTAAGAGCTGCTCATGTTGTAGCACTGGCATATCTGCGGTGTACAAAGTTTAGAGGATGGGACCCAGCATACTGACCTGTGGAACACCCGCATTGATGCACCTAATTCCAGATGTGAAGATCTCATACCTGACGTAGAAACGTCTGTCTTCAAGGTAGGACTTCAGAACCATGAAGTGCAGGTAGCAACACGTTAAGCTTAAGAAGAAGCCCGTCGTGCCAGACACGGTCGAAAGCCTGCTTAATGTCCAAGAAGGCAGCGGAGGTGTAAAGCTTGTCTTCGAAGGAGCCAAGGACCTTCCCAACTTTCTTTCTCTATGCTCTTCTGTGTTTCGCTCTTGCTCGTTAATTTCTGAATTTCTCCTACGCGTTGACCGCCGTCGAGTATCGGCCGCCTGCTCTGCCTGCCTAATCACTGGATCCGTTCGACGTTCCCTATGCTTTACAGTGCCTTCGCTATTGCTGGTTGGCCCTATTTTCTGAATTTCTCCTACGCGTCGACCGGCGTTGAGAATCGCTCGCTTGCTCTACCTGCCCTACGCGTCTGCTGATTTTTTAGATTTCTTTGCCTTTCTTATTTCTACGTACAAATCATTATTCCTATTTCCCAATCTCCTTCTTTGAGACTGCTGAGAAGCTGAAAGTCTATTTAAACGGGACATATTGCTGATATAAGAGAAGTCTTTTTGAAAAAAAAAGCTTGACAAAAGTAAATATAGTAAGGAATTAATTAAGAAATTATTGTAATGATTTGGAATACATTATTATATTTTGTTATTCTTTGTTTGTATATTTGATATTGGTTCTAATCTAGTGATATTGTTTGTTACATAAGTATTTTGTGACTTATATCGCGTTGAAGAGTTTGCAGATGTGTCGGACGGCACAGATCGGGAGTTCTTGCATCATTTTCGGGCTTATTTTGTCATGACCAGGCGACTTTCTTGAGTTAAGATAGTTTTTAATAACTGCAGAAATTTCCTCCGTTGGGAATTTCGGTTGCTCACTTTCCATTGGGGTGCGCAAGCAGGGGAGCTGAAAAGAGTTTGTTGACGGATTTGGCAGAAAGACCATTTTTGGATGAGCTGCAAAGGTGATTGCTCTTTCTTCGCCTGAACGGGCCCATTTGCCAGTTGGGTTTCGTATAGGTGAGATTATCTCAGTTGGAGCAGTTATGGTTGGGTGAGCTTTCCACAGCGGATATTTGGTCCTTGCTTCTTCTTGTCTAAGCGCTTTTTCTCGCCTAAGTCGTTTTTTCTCTGTTACAAGAAGTTCAATTAGTCGGTTGTTAGACTTGTGTTTTTCCTGGGTGTGGCCAATGATTGGGGTGGAGATATCAGCTGCTTCAATGAGCATCGACTCTAATGCAGAAGTGCAAAAATCGATGTCTTCTTCGTCGTCCAGTTTGGGATTCAATTCGATATGGGTGATTATATATTTCTTATATCTGAGCCATTTTGTTTTATAATTTGTTAGTCCGAGTGGGTGTTCTGTTACTTGAGGATATGGTAATAGAGTGAAAATTCTGCTAGTGACTCTGACCTTATCAAGTTGTGCGGAATACCCCTGGTGATTGCAAAGTCTATTAGATCTGAGAGCTTACGTAGATCTGTTGGCCAGTACATGGGCTTATTCGGTGAGGCACAGCCCATTTTGTTTGCTGGGTTAATAATTGTATTATACAGCTATTTGCCTTTTGGATTTACCGCCGGGCTCCCCAATATGTGTGCTTGGCGTTCTAGTCTCCTGCAGCAATAAATCGTACTCCGAGTGTATTGAAGAAATCAGTAAACTCTTTTTCAGAGATTGACACTTATTGAAGTTGCTTGTAGGTATTGTTTGGCAAATCCATTGTGTAGAATGCATATTTGGGTATTTGAAAGTTGTTTTTGTTTGTTAGGTGTGTATCAGCGTAATATCAATATCATTTGAGTCCAGAAACAGTGACAATTCTTGTTTGTGCTTGGAAATGCCGTTTGCATTCCAGAGGCCTATATGTAGTTCTGACATTATTTGTTATTGTCCATAAGCTTTTGAATAAGCAAGTTCTGACTCCGCATCAGTTCCTGCATGCAATGTTGCATGAACGTCATGAAATTTGTCATGTTTTGGTTGAGCGAGATTAACAACGTTTCGATCCCGTTGGGGTTCTGGCCAAGTACGGATGGACTTGGGGCCGCGTTAGATTGAATGGTAGCGGGATCTACTGTTTGAGTGGGCTGTGCATTTCCATTGCGTAGCACGTCTTTAAAGTCTTGCAACCTAATTTTATGGAAAATTCTCGACCGTTTTGCTTCATGCCGTTGCGCCTTTTTTTCCATACTATTTGTTTGCGTTGCGTCTCTTTTCTTTTCAGTTTCTGGCAGTTTGAACACCGTAATTTCTTTTTCAGTGGTTCCGGGCAATGTGATCAAATTCATAACGACTGAAACATTTTGGACCTTTAGCCTTTCCTTCGTTGCCAAATGATTTTGCTTAACGCTTTCCAGAGTTTTTTGTGTGATTCTACGTACGTTTTTATTACATTTTCGATGATAGTTTGCGCTGACGAAGCAGCAGCAGCACCAATACCAGCAACAGAAGCGGTAGCTTCTGGTTTTGGATTATTATCCGGCTTATTAATGCGATACGGTTTCCCCTTTGCGGTTTGCTCCTGATGTCTTTGTTTTTGGCATTTCACTGATTGATATGCTGATTATTAAAGGGGTTATTCTAGTCTAGAATAAATAAATAAAAAGCAATTGATATTTTTACAATCCATTTTTTGATGACTTATTTATTCATATTTTTTTTTTTTTTTTTTTTTTTTTTTTTTTTTTTTTACGTGCGAATCCCAATGGGAGCACTAATTGCCCACACCTCCCGCCCAACCGACCGAGGGGCGCAAGCCGCATGACGTACGGCACGGCTCGAGTCGCGGGGACAATCCACAAAATACAGACAAAAAGCGAAACTATAGCTAGTTACGTGCTAAATGGGAAAGGATAGAAGCTTTTAGTAAAGGAATAGAGAGCTCTTAACTGATTACATGATAAAGACGATTATAATCAGAACAAAGAACTCGAAAAGGTTCATGCATTAGGTAGTTAGTAGCACATCGTGGAAGTGATAGAGGAATATAGTTTCTAGTAGAACTACAAGGAACTGTTAGTTTAACTCGGTTCAATAGCTCGGGAGAGTCTATATCCCCATTAAGGAGCTTGTGCATAAATATGACGCCAAGCATTAATCTACGATTAGTAAGGGAAGGAAGGTCAAGTAAAAGAAGTCTACTAGAGTACGAAGGTAAGTTGATATTACGATCCCAGTTCAGACCACGAATAGCAAAGAGAAGAAGCTGTTTTTGAACTGATTCTATTCTTGCTTTATGTGAATCGTATTGGGGTGACCATATGCAGGATGCATATTCCAAAATTGGACGAACCAATGAGGTGTAAAAAACTTTGGTAGTATATGGACCATCAAATTCCTTTGACCATCTTTTTACGAATCCAAGAGTATTTCTGAAAAAAGTCATGACCTTGCATTTAGATGTGTTTAGATTTAATAAGTTGTGTTGACACCAAGACTGAAAGTTTTGGAGGTCAGACTGCAACCGTGAAGGAGATATAATGTCACTGTAGCTGAGACAAAGCTTTACATCATCTGCATACATGAGGACACGAGAATGTATTATAACGGATGGAAGATCGTTAATAAAAAGGGTAAATAGCAGTGGTCCCAGATGACTACCCTGTGGCACCCCCGAAGTTACTTGGATGGTCCTTGAACTTGAAGACTTGAATAGAACTTTCTGTGTTCTGTCTGTCAGGTATTCACGAATCCAACTAATTAAAGGGCTTGGGAAGCCAATTTTGTTTAATTTTAAAAGAAGAAGTGTATGATTAACAGAATCAAAAGCCTTGCTGAAATCAGTATAAATGACATCAGTTTGTCTTGCATTCCCAAATCCTTCGATCGTTAAAGATGTAAATTTTTATCTGATAAGGATAATAAAGATTCGCTCGGTATTCCGTTGAGGAATATGTTGTTGTGAAGAAATCAGCGAACAAATCAGCAATCGATTGATCAGAGTCCGCTGTATTATTTTTAAACGATAATATTGATGGGTGGACAACCATCTTACGTTTAGAATTCACAAAGCTATAAAACTGTTTAGGATCATGGGAAAACTCTAGCTTACAACGCTTGAGGTAATTATTATAGAAGTGCGTGTTAAGCAACATAAAATTGGAGCGAGCAACTGCGTAAAGAGCAAAGTCTAAAGAACGTCCCGACTTCTTGTATTTTTTATAATATCTGGATTTAACATTTTTCAAGTTAGATAGCTCACGAGAAAACCAGGGAGGTCGGTGAGACGACACTGGAGTCCTCAGTGGGACACAATCTTTAAAAAACGAACCAAGAGTATCATAAAACAACGAGATAGCAAGATCCATGTCTGAGCAAGTGTATAAGGCTGATCAGTTAGTTCTCAGAATGAGCTCATTCAGTTTAACGAAGTTAGTCTTGCGAAAATTACGAGATTTAATCACAGGACTGACACCAACAATCGGTGCACGAAACGACAGATCTACAGATAAATCCAAAGTAGGATGAAAATTGTCCTCAGGCAACACTAGAGGGTCGGTTCTAGTAACTGCACAGTTGGTGGAATCCAACACAAATATCAGATCTAAGGATCTGCCTATGTTATTTCGCACAGGGTTTATTTGAGCTAATGATAACTCAAAAAGGCCATCAACGAAGCAGTGAGATTTAGAAGGAAGCAACAAAGCAGATTCATCAGATTGAGACCATGCTATTTCTGATAAATTAAAGTCACCAAAGACGATTAAGATATCACTATCAGAAAGCAATGAAGAAATATATCGAATAGAGTCTAAGTGTTTTGCATACACCGCCATGTCGGATTGTGGCGGGATGTAAGAACAAGTAATGTAGACAGAGAAAGACTTGAATCTGACCTTAACACTAACAAACTCTATCTCCAGAGTGTCCGGTGAACAGATTTGGTCAGAAGTTAAGGCCGAGTCAACAGCAATCATAACTCCTCCGCCTACACGAGAAGTCCGATCACATCTAAAAATTGAAAATTTTGCGGAAAGAACATCTTTGATATCAGGTTTTAACCATGTCTCCGTAAAAACTAAAATTTTAGATTCAAATTCTAGACTATCTAGTTAGAGGGTAGGAAGCTTAGATTTAAGTCCTCTCACATTCTGATAGGTCAGATGAAGGCACGAAATTAATTTTTTGGAACACCAGCAGATGCTGACGTTCCGGAGGAGGAAGTATTAGGAGGGATAGTAAGCCTAACTGGACCTCGAGATTTCTTTTTGGCCGTGTATTCTTTTACTAGAATGTGATCCGGCCAAATCCGGTAAAAATGGACATGTCACAACCGTCACAATATCAATCCTACTGTGCATTTGAAAAAAAAAATTTTGAGTTATTTTTGGTCTATAGAAATGCCATTATGGTATAAACCAAAAAAATGAGGAAAAACAATTTTTTCGCGAAATGGTGACTACTCAAAAACTGAGGTCGATTTTTCCACTAATTTTTTAACATTTGCGATTTTTTTTTAAAATGTTGAAAATGAAAAATTTGTAGTTTTTATAGGTTTATGCCATAAAGAAATGTGTAAATAATATTCATGCCAAATTTCAAGTAAATCGATTCACTAGATCTTGAGATATTATGACGGTTGCATCGAAAAAAACTGTTTCGAGATAAACGCGTTCAAAGTTTTACGGTTAGCCGAAACCAGTATGGGTGCTACGTCACTGAAATGACAATAACTCCAGATCTAATTCGAATTTTGAAAAATCCTTTTAGGGAGATATTCTTAAATACCTAAACTATCGAAATATGCAAAAAAAAATTTTCGATTTTTTCAAAATCTTGGACTAGAATACCTCTTAAGTTTTTTTTTTTTTTTTTTTTTACGCGCGAATCCCATCGGGTGCACTATGTAGTGTATTCACATGATATAATTAAAATCATTCAGCACAGCTTCTAACACTCTGTTGCAAGCAATAAATAATTATAAATATATATTCATATAAGTTATTAACCAGAATTATTTCAACATATTTCCGCCACGAGCAGAAGTTATTAACCCGAATATTCCAACACATCAAATTTGGTGTAAATATTCGTCTTATGTCCAGGCTGATCAAGTTTGTTTCAAATTTAAGCCACGCCCACTTCGCCTTCGAATTTGGAATAAACGTATATTTAAAGCATTCTTATTTAAGACACATCCTATAAAATATAACCAAGAAATCGGTCAATAAACATCGGAGATATAGCATTTTGTGCAGAAGAGAACCCCTAAGGGCGACATTGTGGCTGGCAAGAGTGAGCGAAATAGCATGCATTCGACGTTGCCACTTGTTAAACTGAATTTGTATTAAATAGATGGCGAAGAATCAAATTTCGCACTGTCAGAGATGTTTTTTTTCGGAGAAATCTATTTGCGGTGTCATCTGAAGCCACTTAAAAATGACTTCTACGGAAAACCGAATATTTATGTGGCCTGAGTTTGCAATAATGAAAAGGTAATAAATAGAGCTTTAATTTACAATTTTAATTTTTTTGGTTCACTCAGTTTAACAGGGGTTATTTGCGTTAGCAATAAGAAACCGAATATTAATGTGATCCACTGTAAATATGTAGATTTGTGAGGACAATATACATACACATGTGGACAAAATAATAGGTGTGCTCCTAAACTTAGCACCATTACAAAATTTAAAATATCAAAAAAACTAACTTCGCTTTGCCGAAGTTTGTATACACTTCACTGTTTTATTATTTAATTTAAAAACAAAAATTTTAAAATTATTGGTAATAATGTTTAACAAAATCAAAAAACATTAAAGAAGAAAAACTCAACTAAAAATTACCCGTATTCTCAGAAATTTCGAACCCACCGAACCATCGTGCGACCGATCTTTACGTACTACGCCACCATCCTCATTTAACTTACTTAAGCTAGTTCGACATACATATATAGCAAACGCATGGCATCTCGCTCTTTCAATTTCGTTCTGTGCAACAACACAACACAAATGTTTCTGTCTCTCTCACAACCCGCGTGGTGACGAATTTTTTGCATATGAATGTGTGTGCGTGATTTCTTGAATTTGTTTTTTGTTTTGTTTCAAAAGAAAATTGCTTATTTTACTCGAGGTACCTCCACGTTTTTAGTTAATAACTCCGGTGATAATTATCCGAATCCGACTAATTTTTAAACTTTATCTACCTAATCCGATTAAGGAACTTAGCTTTTTATGTTTCAACTATGTAGCTTAAAATTTACGGTCTACAATCTGATAGAAACAGACAGACGGACAGACGGACATGTCTCAATCGACTCGGCTATTGATGCTGATCAAAATATATATATACTTTATAGGTCAAGAAATGTTTATTTCTGCCTGTTACATACATTTTGGCGACTTTAATATGCCCTTTTACCCTATGGGTACAGGGGTATAAAAAGTTACACCAAAATATTCGAACACATTTAAAAAAAAAAGCCTTTTCTTCGTCAATCGGTTCAGCACACCGATTTTTTGTTCCCAAGTCAATATCTTTGTGTATGTAGTGAATTTTTGTTTTCAATCCTTTTTAGGTTTTTTATTGCTTTTATTTTTTAGATATGCCTAATATGAATAAAAATCAGTTTTGTTAAGAAACATTTAAAGGTATCGGAGTATCTGAGTCATCATTTGACCAGCTGCCTGTTGTTGGCTAGATTTGTATTTTTGGAAACTTTGGCACCCGATTACGTTAGTCGAATATCCCTCTGCATTCCTGGCCAGATGTATCTTGCCGCCACACGTGCGATCGTTCTTCTGGTACCTGTGTGTCCTGCCGTCGGTGTGTCATGATTTTCTTGTATTACCTACTGCCTCAATGTTTTTGGCACGCAAAGCTGTCATGACACTACATCTTCATTACCTGCCGTGTGAGGAAAATCATATTGCTGTAATTTCAATGCCCATATGGCAATCCGACTGTAGGGTGGATTTCGTTGCCTTATGATCCGGGATTACTTCTATGTACGGTTTTAGCTTTCTAACTGCCCTAACTATTGGCCGAGCACAGCTTTTGCGTTGCTAAGTTTTGTTCTGCCTTTGATTTAACGTTCTACTGGCATAAGAAATACTCTTTCTCCTTCATCCGTGCTTTGAGTCGGTATTGCTCCTACTCCAAAATAACTTTCATCTGTTTGAAGGACAAATATTTCGTGAACTCTGGTCAAGTCAACACTGAATTCAGGTCTTTTCACTCACTGAGGAAGAATGCAATCCGAATGAATGGCGTATTTTTTCCTGCTACGGAATCTGCCAATACCCGTCCTTTAAATCAAACTGCTGATGTATTTTGCTTTGCGTAATTGGTGCAATATGGAGTCGCATCTCGCATGGAAGTATCTGTGATTGACTTTGCGTTTATCTGCCTGAAGTCATCGCATAGCCTCCACTCCCCCGATTGTTTCTTCTTCACCATTACTATTGGTGAGCTGGACAAACTGTTTGAGCGCTCAATGTATCCCATTGCCATCAACTTGCCGATCTTCTCGTTTATAATTGCACCTTGGATTTTTGGATAGTATCGCTGCTTTATATATGATCGTGTGCATATGACCATCGGAGTTTCGGATTTTTGGCAAAGTCTGCCTTGTCCAGCTGCATGAAATCCCCAACTTCGATTTCCGGCACATCTGTTGTAATTGCCATCAATATCCCCTTTCTAAGTTTCCCATTTATCCTGCATCTTGGAATTTTATTCAGTGTCCTAAATACCTTCAATGTTGATCTCCGCTGACAGTTCTCTCTCAGTTTACCTATTTCCAGCGCCAGTCCACAAACTCAAATACATCAATTTAATAGCCCAAGCTCATGAACTCAAATACATCCATTTTATAGCCCAAGCTTATGATCTCTTTTCTGTTTTTGTCATCTTATGATTTAACTTTAAATGGGGATTATCGCTTCTTTACCTGTTAAGCACTTAGGCTTTTCCCTTAATAACCCAAGGACATATGTGCCACAAGATCCGCCACAAATCCCTACCTGAAGGCCCACCTCAAATCACTACCTGCTGACTATATATAGTCTCCCATCTTTATGCAAAGCTATATCAGTCTTGTTGCACTCTCAAACGACATGGATACTCCACAATCGTCTCAGGGAACTCATAATGTTTCGCTCACCGACGGGAAGTTGACAGTCGGGATTTACATCTTTAACTTACCCATCGATTTACAAGGATCAGCAATTGATAGTCTGTGAAAATTCTGGCATGTTAAATGGTGACAGCAGCTTTTGTGTGGTCTACAAGAGGGATCCCTTTATAATCAGTAATCCGCCTAACTACCAGAACCCCACAAAGAGGAGTTTCCTAAACGAATGCATCAGGCAGTTATATTTCACCAACGGACTGTGGCACATGCTACTGCACTGGGAACTAAACACACATCGCAAAATTTACCCCAAGTCATTTGCAGAGAACTTCCATGGGACAACAAGTGGACAACTGCCTTAAACCGGGATGCTTAATGTCACCAATGCCATTTGTGCCAAATGCATGGAACGTGTGAAGCGACAACTCTTCCGCCACGATAAAGTGTGCCGGAAGAACCCTAACCCTACACGTTGTAGTCCTTCGGGGCACACAGTACTGTCATTTTAAGCCCATACGACAAAAGATAGGACGCCGCCAAATACGTCGTAACTATTTTCGGCCTGCTCGCCGCAGTGCAATCAACAGATAATCTACGAACGGAATGAAACTCGAAAAATTCGTACTCCGTCTGTATGCCAGAGCATGATTAATGCTGTCGAAAACATTCTCAGTGCCAATGCCAGTGTGATCAACGACCTCAAAAACTATCATTTGGTGACGAGCATGATGGGCCAGCCGTCCAGATGCGCATTACAGCCGCGCGACTTGTTGTCCAGAAACATCAAAATATATTGGAAGAATCAGTTGCGATCAATGTTCTATGCCAAGAATATATATTCCATCTTATGGAAAATCTTGGCGAGCTCGACTATAACGACAACGATACACTTGGAAGCAGTTAAAGCAATAATATATTTCATCTGATTATACATTAAAACATTTCATTCTTAAACTTTAGACAATTTGTTCAAAACAATAATTTATTACTCTACATACTATATTCATGTATCTCAAGAAGTACATAGATAAAAATAGACTTTAAAAATATAT